>JAJPGS010002404.1:0-60795 GCA_028654335.1 Alnus rubra
TGATTTATAATATTAATCGTTACGTAAATATTCATTTTCCGGTTTGGCAAAAAGACCCTTGAGCATGTCCATTATTTTTATGTGTTATAAGTAATGACAAATTATCTCACTAATGTTTTAAAAATATTAATGTGATTTACACTAAAATAAAAATGATATTTTTTTTTTTTTTTTCAATTGACGGGTTGTCCTCACGTGTCATGTATAAAATAAAAGTAATCTCTTAATAGGCGTTTGGAATGGGGTGAAACAAAATTGATTTATTTTTAAATTTAAGAATAAAACTTTTTACTTGTGTCAAGAGTAGCTCAATTAGTTGGGAATCACACCTCATGAAATGGAGGTCATTAGTTCAAATATTTCTTCCCTCCTATGTGGACATGTCATTTTTTTAAAAAAAGTTTTATGATTTTTTTTTTTAGTTATGATGCAAAATATAAATTTTTTTTTTTAATTACAAATCAAATAGAAGTTTAATAATAATTTATAATTATCATTACTCTATTACTATACCCCAACATACAATATGTACATATAACATATCTTATATCAGTAATATATACCATATTTTATCTCGTAATTATATTAATATACTGATATGACAATTCTATCCAATTCTTGATTTTTTTTTTTTTTTAATATGGACCAAAGGTTGGTAAAAATTTCCGTGTCATTGTGTAACATTGTGATATAAAATGTAAGGCTCGTTTGCTATTACTTTTTAGAATGTTCTTTTTGCTTTTTAGTTGTTATATGCAATAAATGTAAAAATATTTTTAAATTATTTATGTATTGAGTTGATTGTTAATATATTTTTTTTTTTTTTAGAAAGTGAAGTATAGTTTTAACCTTTTTTGTTACTTTTTAGTTTTTACTATTCGGTTGTTAACTTATTATGTCCAATAAAGATGAAAGTAATTTTGAATGATTTGTGTGTTGAGTTATGTTGTGAATAATCTCACTCACACAGGTCGATTTGAAAAGGATCGAGCCTAATTGCGAGCTTCAAGCCAAGACAACAAGACTCTAAGATAGGCCTATCCCGAAAGATAGACACTCAAACTAGTCATCTTTGAAAAAACTATTTTCGAGAATACGCGACAGACAGTATATCTAGATTGAGTCCCGAGAACGTAGATATCTTGGGATCGAAATTTAACCCGTCTAGCCAATGCTTGAGACAAGCATGTACTGGGAACTCAATTATCAGCCTCATCCCAAAAAATCTAGATTACAACTCTACTCTAAGTTGAATTGTGGTAAGACTCACAATCCGAGTCCAAATTATTGTGTATAGATCATATTTTTCTTTCAGAGATTACTTAGGCATCGGAGTGAGATCCTTGACAGTATCTCTTAATTTTAGTTGTTTTTGCAGCCCTATCAGTGATCGAGAAAGCGCGAAGAACATCAAAAAATATGTCGTTCATATCGTACCAAAAACTGTTATAAACAAATTATTTTGTTGATACTTTTATTTTTATTTTTATTTTGGTTTAAAAATAAATAAATAAAAAACAGTCCTACAAAATATTAACAAACGAGGGCAGTTTCTAGGATTACTCAATATATACATATATAGAAGAGAGATTTGCAACGTGGCCGGGAAAGAGTGAGTACACCTGGGTAGAACACGGAGTTGACCACGCGAGTCACGGGACGAGCGAAATGTGCCGGTTCCATCACGAAGAGTAGATATGACTAACTGCAGACATATATATAACAATAATAATAATAATAATAATAATAATAATAATAATAAGAGATATGAATTTACATACAGGGTCCTGCTTCAAAATTCAAATTGATGGGACTTTAAATACATGTAAAGTTGGAATCTGGCAGCCTGCCCAAGAATATTTAACTTAGCTTTGAATTACAAAACCCACTAAACAAGTTAAAGAACCAAATGGGGCTACCTCAAAAAATAAAAATAAAAATAAAAATGTTGCTACTATTTAAAATGAGGGTTAAATATATAATTGGAAGACGTGGTTTATCTCTATATTTTAAAAAGTAATAAAAATTGATATTTATCATCTACCAATTTACCAATCGATACCTCCTTTCATCTTTCATCTAAAACTTAACATTTTTATTTTTTTGTCATTTGTATAAAAATTCATATAAGACGAATAAAATGTTAATACGTGTACAAAATGTCATCTTAGCTTAACACTAAAGAAAATAATGAAAAAACAAATACTTTTTTTTCTTTAAAAGAAAAAAAATGGCAAAAGAGGTGGTGGCTCTCCTAATTTCATCATCCCGCAACCCCCTTCACTCCTTCTTCTCTTCTTTTTATATTTTTTTAAAAATTAACTTTAAAATATTCTAAATTTTTTTTTTTTTTTATATCACATCAATAATTTTTATTACTATTTAAATAAAAAAAATCTTATTACAATACAATTTTTTTCTTTTTACATTTTTCATATAATTTTTTTATATTTTATATCACATCAATCACTTTTTATAATCACTCAAAAAAATGAATTTCCTTCATACTTGAGAAGAGAAGGTTGCCAAACAAGACCTAGAGATGACCAAATTACTCTCGCACCTCGGGTGCGGGGATTGAGTCAGGAACGGAAGGGAAGGGGTTCTGGCAGGGCCATGCCCCCCAAAATTTTTTTTAAAAAAAATTTAAAATTTGAAGAAAAATTTCTAAAAAAATAAAAATTTAATCTATTAACCCTAACAAAAAAAACATTTTAGCCCCTAATCATTAAGGGTAATAATAACTTCCGACTCATCCCCTCGATCCAACTACCCTCAAATGGAATTTTAGAAATGGCTGGATCACTCTAGACTTAGTATAGGCAGTGGTTCGCGATGATATTAATATTAATATGAGTAACTTCTCGGAAACTGCAATGGGTGTGTGTGAATTAGGCAAACAGCAAAGAATAGGCTTTTGTCAGCTGAAGTTTGACGAGAGATTTTGAAATGGTCGTATTTGGACCAAAGCAACCACGTGAAGGCAACGACATGGAACAAAGTCATAAGTGACTGCTTTTAAGTAAGAATGGGGACTCATCCGGTCACATCCTACCTTTCTTTATCCTATGTTTTATTATGTTCATAAATAAAAATTAACATTTTCCTCAAAAAAAAAAAAAAAAAAATTAACAACTTCTGTACATTTTTTATTTATTTATTTATTTCTAAGGGAAATTTCATTCTATTCAAATCAATCAACCAGAATGAAGATAGGATTATCCTCAATCTAGACTTGATCTGAAAATTGATAAAAAGCTACTTTCGCTAGACGGTGATCTGTATTATTGACTTCCCTCTTAATATCTACTACGAACAAACCAATCAGTAATCCACACCTTATGATACCTATAAAGTTACTACCAAGCCAAAATTATTTTACTTACATTAAATAATAATAATAATAATCTACCATGGAAGCATTCCTTAATGTACCCATGTCCCGTCCCACTTTTATTTTATTAGACTGATATGGTTGACCGTGTCATTTAGCTATTTGGATTAGGTTGATTAGCCTTTACAAAAAAATAAAATAATAAAATAAAGAGCACTGTCGCACCGGTTCACAAAGATAAAAGTTGAGTATTTAAAATGGGTAATCTCATTTCTCAACACCCGTAACTTTTAAAATCATTATTGAATTTTAAAAGTTCACTTATGAGTGTAAAAAAATGGAAGTGTCTGTAGCATTATTCATTTAAAATTGAGAAATGATTGTTGTACAACTTTGACACAATTTTTGTTCAACTTTAGATACGTGGCAGTTTTTTTTTTAATTTTTTTTTTCAAAAATCAATAAAATCACTGAGGGAGAAACTGCTATGTCATTTTCTTGAAGAAAAAAAAATGATAATAAATAAATAAACTATCACATAGGCAAAATTAAACAAAAAAAAAATTATACAACTATTTCTTTTTAAAATTACAACAATGGCTATGTACCACCACGTGGTACATAGCCATTGGGCAATGTGGCCAAAGAATTTATAACCCAACTACTTGTCGCTATATATGACATCCCTTTAAAGAATGAGTAAATATAAAAGCCGTCCTTTTCTTTTATCATTATTTCAAATTGGCAGTACCATTCAGCCATTGGATGATTAGATTTGACATTGAATCAATTATTATTAAATAAATAAACCTAAAAATTAATTAACACTACGATATTAGTAAAATACTAATAAAATAAAAATATTATTTCTAACATTAACAATTTTTTAATTAATTTTTTAAGTTAATGGTTAACCAAGCCGTAAAGGATAAGGTTGTAAATCCATCAATTACAAAGGGTACCTGACAAACCGCTTTTATAATTGATTAGAAATAATTGGTAATCGACCCTATTAAAACGGTTATTAATTTTAAAAAATATTTATATTTATTATAATGGGTAAACAAGTATATATGTATAAAATATATATTTAAATGTATTTATTTAGTCCCTGCCCAATTTGTCCTGTCTGCTATACGAAAATAAATGCTAAAATCCTCCTCCGTTCTTTTCTTTTCTTGAAACTAAAATACCTTTAGATAGGGGTGGGCGTCGATTCGGTAGGTGGTTAAGTCGGTTAATTCAGTCGGTTAACTGACTTTTGTCGGAATGTAGTCGGTGAATTTATTTCGGTTAAGCGGTTAATAGGCGGTCGGTTAAGTCGGTTAAATCGGTTAACATTCGGTTAAAATGGGTAATGAAAAGACATCGTTTTTATTTTTTTAAAGGAAAAAAAAATGATCATACCTTTCGTTCTTACTAAAACGACGTCGTTTCGTTTTATGTCGGTTCGGTTAATCGGTCGGAATAGAATTCGGTTCGGTTACTGCTTAAACGGCGGTTCGGTTCGATTGCCGCTTAAAAGGTGGTTCGGTTCGGCTGCCGATCCGGCTTTCGGAATAAAATTTTATACCGACTACCGAACCGAAATTAGTCGGTTAAAGTCGATAGGTGGTCGATGTCGGTTCGGTTCGGTAAGCGGTCGGTAGGCGGATAATTTGCCCACCCCTACTTTTAGAGGCCAATGGTTGCGTAAGAGAATTTATAGTAACTTCGTCAAAATAACTATTTTAGTAGGGTGATTTAGTAAAAATATTAAAAAACTACTCTCAGCAGCTTCACAAGTTTATATTTACACGCTTCAAAAATTAGTGAGTACTGTTTATTCAAAAAATCATTAAAAAACTACAAAAAAATTGTCATTTCTTTCTCACACGAATTAGTCTCAACACAACACCATTTTTTTTTTCCTTTCTTTCTCCAATTTTCTTCTCCCAACTCTCACTCACAACATCCTTGTGCTCATCCCACGATGTCGTCGACCCACCGTCACCGTTAGAATAAAACGAATATTAAAAATCTTGACCGTTATGAAAAGACAAACATTTAAAAAAGACTAAATATAAAAAGAATAAATGAATCTAAAAAAATATTATTTAAATAGAATAGTGATAGTAAATAGTTAAAATAGTAAGACTTCTATGGTGCTTTACAAAAGTGACTTACCAAAATGAAGATTTTTTTTTTTTTTAATTATTTTGATTAAAAAAATTTGATAAGATTAATAGAAATCCTCTTTTAACATGTTTGGCTGTTTGCTATGCCAACCTCAGTGTAGATAAACTGAAGTAATGAAATATTAATATGTAGTGTTTTTGGCAGCAAAGAACCTCAGTGATGTAGACTACAACAACTTTCTGATCAGGATCACACTTTCCTTGCAGACCGTAAAACAACCATCCGTGAGTACCTGGCGACAACAGGTTCAGCATTAATGGAGGAGAAGCCTCTAAAAACGACTAAATTAAGCCTAAAAGATCAAATTTTTAACAAAATTAGGCAGTGTTTGGCAACGCCATGAACAGAACGCAATCATGGGTTGTACTTTTCACACTTTATTTTTATATTTTTCAATAATAATCAACGTCAAAACATTTCAATTTTTTTATATCATATAAATAAATTTTTATTACTATTTTAAAAAAAAAATTTACTACAAAACAATTATTATTATTATTATTATTTTTCCCACTTTTCTATACAATTTTTTTTTTTTACTTTATATTACCTCTATCACTTTTTACTAATTTCATAATTAACAATCCACTACTATGTTTTACATAAGTAATTGCCAAACATTTTATTAGTTATCGATGCGGATAACTGGATATTAACTGGTAACTGTCAATTATTAAATAACAGGTTAATCGGCTACCCAATTATTACAGCCAGTTAGCCAGTTAAAATTTTTGACCAACTAGAAGCCACAATTACGATTACCCATTTTTGTCGATAACCGTACTAGAATATTACCTACCTTGAAGGGTTAGGTGAAATAGTATCATAAATAATTAAAAGCAGGAGAGAGACTCTCTCGAGTGCGACTGTTCTGATCACAACTTTGGACGTCTGCTGTTCGCCGGGAAGGGGGGTTTGTTCGCCTCCCTTCCCCGGTGGTATTTTTTGCTCCCCGTGGTTTATTCCATGGGGTTGGGTGTTGTTTCTCCCAGCCGCTTAGGCTGTGGAGTTGATGTTCTCCCAGCCGTTTAGGCTGTGGAGTTGATGTTCTCCGAGTCCTCCGGACTCTGGAGTTTCGTGTTTTATTTGTTTTGTTTCTTCTTTCTTTTCGTCTTCTCTGGCAGGAAGTTTCTTCCCGAGGCGTCCGGCGGGGTGCACTTGATTTCGTTTTTGTCTCGCCGGTGGAGGGCGTTTTGTGCCTAATCTGTCTTTCTTTGGATGCTAGATCTACGCTTAGTCATCGGTTTTCTAGAGACACGCGCCGCTCAGATGGGTTCACCGGCGTTGCCTTGTTCCGCTGCTGTTTGTTCCGGTCGTCGGGATCATTGGTGGCCGGCGCGTGATCGTCACGCGCCAGTGAAGTCTTCTCTTCGTCGGGCGCGTGGAGGTCTCGCTCCGGCGTTTTTTTCGCCGGGAAAAGGCGGTGGCGGGGCTCTGGGGGACTGATCTGTTGGTTGGCGGTTTCGGGGGAGGCGCGTGTCGTACACGCGCCGGTCTCCGGCGAAGACAGTGTTATCCTCCGACGTGTTGGGTTGAATTTTTGCTAGATTTGTTTGTGTATTCTCTAGTTTCTAGGTACAATTGCCTATGTGTGGCTCAGGTTTTACTAGAATTTTATTTGTTAGGGGCTGATTGTAATTTTAGTAAAATTTGGGATTCTACATATGTAATTGTTTTTTAAGTCAGATCCTTCTGACTTAAGAGTGTGTGGGGGGTATGTCCCTCATTGCTCACGATGTAGCCTTCGGGCATTTTAGACTTGAAATAGCACATGCTATTTGTTTCAAAAAAAAAAGAAATAGTATCATAAATAAGCCACGCGGTTCAGAGCATCAAATTGTTCAAGCAAATTTTTTAATATGGAGTCAATTATAATTAGATCAATTATTATTTTAGCTAAAAGACAGTCTATAATAAGAAGGTTTTTGGAAATTGACTTGTTCAAAACCATACTCTCTAATTTATGCACACTTATATATATATATATATATATATATATATATATATATATATATTATATATATATATATATATATATATATATATATATATATATATCTAAAGCCAAATTAAGCTGATTTTACCAATTCACAACGTGGAAGGGGTAGTTAGCAGTAGTAATCATATTATTTTGGCTAAATGATAGAAGGTATGAAAAATCAACACAATAAAAAAAGCAAAAACAACTAAGCAAGCTAACAAGGGCTCATTGGCTACACGATAGGGAAAACTGAAAAGGAGACTGAAAACAGCGAAAAAGAACAAGAAAAAAAAAGAACAAAAAAATACAGGAGAATTACAATGATAACAACCAAAAGAGTTGTGAGACGCTGCCCATTTAGTCAAAACACGAGCTCTTTTATTAGCTTGTCTATGAACGAGTAATGTTAGAAAAAAAAATTCATGTTTTTCTTTGTCTTTTTTAAAATTAATGTTGCTTTTAAAATTATTATTGAATCAATTTTCAAAGGGCATAATGAAGACATGGGTCTCAATTTTAGCATTACTCCTTTATAAACCTTAGTTAATTCCCAAATAGAAAACTTCCCAAGATTGAGACGAGAATATTTAATTATCTGATCAATTTGCTAATAAGAAATAAGTTTTGGATTAGATAAGACCAAGATGGTTATAAGTGAGTCACCCCTAAAATTAAATGACCGAAACCAAGAGATAAGGCCATTTACGTGGCTACACTTTGTTTGTTTGTTTGTTTGTTTTAATGAAGAAAAAAAATTAAGATTTTTTACTAGTCTTTAAAATATTGTGAATTCTTTAAATCTCAACAATTGTTTTTGAATTAGATAATTAAGACTTTATCATATTAAAATCGTAATTATTAATTTAAAATTAATGAATGGATAGAAGATGGTAATCCAAAAAGAAAAAGAAAATAAAAGCAGAGAACAACCCCCAGGCCCCAAGCTCTTTGAATGAACACTATTTATTCTTTTGAAAAAACAAAACCATTTATGGCGTCGAAAAAATATTTATAATTATTTCTTAATTAATTCCAACATGCCAAGATTTTTTGGTAGTACTGTACATACATATTTTGAGAATAAATAAACAAAAGGGTACTGGACGCTGGCGCACCGGAGAGAGAGGACCCATCCCGAAAGACTTTTATCATCGCACAGTGGTCCCCACCTAAAATAATTTCCCATCGAAGCAGCGAAGAAACCAACAACTAACCCCTCGCATCTAACGCCGTTACTCTGGAAACGACGTGAGGCCAATGACAAAAGGGCCAACTAACAGTTCCCCGTCAGAACGGCCCCACTTGCCCCTGACTCAAGCGTGGTCCATCACGCGTCAATTAGCGAAGGTCGGTGCGAACCTCCCCCCACCCACCCAACCCGCTTTTCTCTCATCTCTCACCGCTATATATCACCCACCGTAGCCACAACAACGCAAAGCACAAACACAGAAGAGTCTCTGTTTCAAGCAGAGCAGAAAATCAAAAAAAAAAGAAAAAGAAAAACGAGAATAGCCTCGTCATTTCCCATGTAGGTGTAGGAAGAGGCAAGAGGAAAAAGAGAAAGAAGATTTTTTTGTTACGTTGAAGGTTTTTGTTGAGGCGAATATCTTCGCAATTTATTTCTCTTCTTTTTCTGTCTCTCTTTGTTTGGTTTTAGAGGATTTGAAGCTATGGGGACGGAGGTGTTACGGCCTCAGGATTGCTTGATCGGACGGATCAGAGATCCTCATCCTGCGGTGTTTCATCGCCGGAGAAGTTATTATGGTAACGCTAACCCTAGTTATGTGTCTAACCCTAGATCTAGCCGGAAACCGGCGGTGCGTTCAGAGAAACCGGATCAGAGAAAGCGGTTCGTAGCGAGCCAGTCGGAGCCTTCGGTCTCGAAGAGATCGGGGTCCACCGACGACTCGAAGACGGAGAGGAGGAGCCTCTCGATGGAGAAAGTGACGATTCTGAGGAGAGGTGAGTCGCTGGACTCGAAGATCAAGAGCGAGGCGCTGAGGAAGGAAGGCGATGGTCTGGTGGTGCTCGGGACCGAGAGGCTCGGCCCGGACCACCCGGAAATGGTGCCAAAGCAGATCCGAGTCGCTGATCTGAGGTTGTCGCCTCCGGTAACCAGGAAGTGCGACATGTACGCCGGATCGGCGTTCGCGATGTCACCGGAGCCCAGCTCTCTTCCGTTTCCGTCGTTCTCGAAGAAGAAGCAGGTCTCAGCGATCGTCGACGACTCCGCCACCAGAGATCTGAGGCGGTTGCTTCGGCTCGATTTGTGATGTCCATTTTCAAGCAGGTGAATAACCGGGTTTTCGGATCAGACGACCCGGTTCTATCTTCGGATCCGAATGAATTTCGTTTCGTCTCTCTATAATCTTCTTATTGCCGCGACTTTCGTCTCCACGTTAATCTCGAGTTTCAGGATCTGAACCGTCCGTGATTTTTTTAAACGGGGGTAGAACTGAAAATCGAGAGAATTATGGGGCGAGTTAGATAATATCTATTGTTTGGATATTTTCGTATCTGTAATTTTCTGGGGTTGTTTGGGAATATGGGTAATTTAGCGTTGTATTCTGAGATGGAAAATAAATTAAAAAAAAAAAAAAAAAAAAGAGAGAAAAGAGAAAGGTAAGGGAAATGGGGGGGTTGATTTGTAATATGGGGAAATAGATTGGGTTAAGTTTAAGTGGGCTGTGAATGATTCTGCTCTGCTGTAGTGCTGTGAATTTGTTGAGGCTTTTCTACCCTTTTGTATTGTAAAGTACGATAAACATTAGGGGGGAAAGCTAAGCGGATTTCGTAATTTTCTTTGGTTTCTGTTTCTGTTATAAATTGTGTACCTCTAATTATCTTTGTAAGGTTAATTGTGTGTAAAGAGGGTAATGGATTACAAGTTAATGTATCTTCCAAAGTGTTGTTCTTTTTTCTTTTCTTTTCTTTTTTTATATGGTTTTAACGTATTTTTTGTGGTTCGAATGACATTGATTGGAGTGTTTTTCAGGCAAAAAAAAATTCAGACAAAGTATAATAAATAGAGTGGGTTTTAAATTCGACAATCCAATTATATCGTAATTTAGAAGGTATAAACAATTAAACATAGTGTTTTACAAGTAAATTTGGGGGCAATGTTAGAGATGCCTTTTTTGACGAAGTTTGCCATGAAAATTAACTTGTTTGTCAGGTGTCTCCGAAGCCTCAATAATCTCTTGAATTTTATTTTATTTTTAAAAAAATAATTGATTTGGTTAAAATATTTATGCAACAGATATGACTCATGATACTATCGTAGTATCGTACAACCTGGTTAAAATTGAGTCGTACAATAATTGAAAAAAGTTTGTCGGAAAATTGTATAATAATTATTTTTCTTTTTGTAATTTGTGGTGTATGAAAAAAATTTAAATTTTTTATAATTATTTGTCTGAATTTAATAGAATTTAGTTATACTTTTTATGAATTTTAACTTTTATAAATTATTTTTTATAATCAAACAAATATTTATAGAGAATTGTGGTCCGTATGAAAATGGCCGGTGCATAGGGTTCTCTTATGATTTTTCTGACCAATTATTTTCTGTGGTGGGAAGGATGATTTTTTAGCTAGAATTGTCTGTACCATGCCGTGTGGTACCAAATGACAGCTAGACTTTGCGTCCATATTCGACCAAACTCTGACGTAAAGATAAGTACGTTTTGATTTAGATGAAGTCTTTTTTAAAGGCAGAGAAAATTTCTTTAATATAATCTATCCGAGTAATAGCTCAAAGAGCATTTATAGCAATTTCTCTAAATGGGATATGATTCCTAAGTTTTAGAAATTTTTTTAAAGAAGTTAGAAAAGCATTTCCCCAGCAATTTTCTTAAAATTTTTGTTTTCATAAGAAATGAATGCATTGGAAAATATTATTTACTTCTCATTTAATTGTTTATTCATAAAATATATTCTCCTTTTACTTTATCCTATTTTTCTTACTTTTAATTAAAGTAAAAGTAAAAAAAATAATATTTTACTGATATATGAAAAAATGAAAGGAAGTTACTGTGTGGCTTTTTTGATAGAGAAGTAAAAAGTAGTTTTATTCCCTATATTTAGGAAAAATGGTTCGAAAGCGGCTGGGAATGCTCTAACACTAACCTTAGAGCGCTAGTAGCAGATGCTCTATAAGTAGTTTTATTCCTTAAAATAGAAAAAATTTGAAAAAAAAAGTCACAGAAAATCATCCCACAGTAATTACCCTATTTTAGAGGGTCATCAATGGGAAGCTACATTGGGTAGCACTGGTCATATAGGAACAACTGAGAGTCCTCTCTCTAGGATTTTCTATCTCTAGGAAATCTAAGAGGAGAGTGTTGAAGTCCCTGGTTGGCCTCGCCGGCTAGGAGCTCTAGTTAGTACTTGTCCCTGGCTTGTTTCTCGATTTTTAGTTTCGACTAATTATCCTGATTAGTGCAGAGATGGAGGAGTTAGTTGATAAGCTTGGTGGTGGTATGAGCTTATTGGAGGGAGAGAAGACAGGTATCATGATTACGGAAGATGACACGACGGATTTGAGGATGAGAAGTGGTCGTTGTATGGTAGGACGTGTTATGTCTGAAAGAAGGATCCAAAAGGATGCTTTTAGAGCGCTTATGGCTCGCCTGTGGAAAACGTCAGGAACTGTTGTATTTAAGGAGTTGCATGAAAATATTTGGCTGATTGAATTCTTATCATAAGCGGATAAAATGAGAGTTCAAGAGGGTTGTCCTTGGTTATTTGATATGAATGTTCTTGTTTTAAAGGAGGTGGCTGAGAGCATTTCGCCAGTTCAAATGGACTTCTCCAAGTCTTCGTTCTGGGTACAGGTGCATGATATGCCTCTAATTTGTATGAATAGAGAGGTGAGTTATAAGATTGGAAAGACCATTGGAGAAGTAGAGGAAGTGGATGTTACAGGAGAATGACTAGGTTGGGGTAGGTGTCTTCGGATCCGGGTATCTATAGATCTCACCAAGCCTCTTGAGAGAGCTCGTGCCCTCAACCTTAATGGGAAGACGGTTTGGGTAAGTTTAGATATGAGAAGCTTCCACATTTTTGTTTTAACTGTGGTCTTATCTTTCATAACTAGTTACAGTGCAGTGCAAGTACATGTATTAGACAAAATATTGAGATTTCTCTGAAGCAGTGGGGCACATGGCTCCGTACAGATGACATGAGGACAATACAGGGTAGTTTTTGGCATGGGAGGAGGAGTTTTGGAAGTCCTTCTGGAGATAGTGCTGCTGATCAGTGTGGGACTCTGGGGGAGTTACCGGAGGGGGTCCTTTGGTTGAGTCTCTGGTAAGTGGAGGTAGGGAAGTCAGACTGGACCTCCCAAGTACGGACGCTTCCAAGGATGGTATTGTTTCCAGCATTGGAATCAGTAATGAAGAGCAGATTTTGTGGAGCAAAGTGGGGAAAGAGGTGCTGGGCACAAAGTCCGCGGAGATAGGACAAGATTAGTGTCATATTCGGCGATGTGATTCCACAGAATTAATCCATTCCCGAAAGCTGATGTCAAAGTCTGATTATTTTTCAGATTTAGAGAGGGAAGCCGACAATGGTTCTGAGGAAGATATTTCTGATGACTACATGGAAGGTTCAAAACAGGATGCGCAACATTGTGGGCCAGGTGTGTCGAAAGTGGACATGAATTTCCAGCGTGATGGGCCTGAACCTATGCATGACCCATTGGTGGACAGCTTTCACAAACTCTTTGAGGAAATCAAGGATGGGAAAAAACTTCAGGGGATGGCTCACTCCGCACATGGAAACGTAGGGTAAGATCTTCTTATCTGGTCCAGGAACCGAGGAAGGTGGGCAAAAGGAACTTTGACGAACCCGAGTCACCTGATCGAGTTGAACCTATCGAGCAGGTGAAGAAGGGTAGAATGGATGCAGAGGGTTCTTTTGATTTGGAATTGGCGGAGGCTGGTCACCAGCCCCGCTAGACACAATGATCCTCCTTAACTAGAACTGCCAGGGAATTGGGCAATCCCGAAAAGTTCTTTATCAGATGGTGAAGGAAAGACGGCTCAATTTTGTTTTTCTTATGGAAACAATTTGTTCTAGACAGTATTTGGATGATATTAGGAAAAGATTGGGTTTTGATAATCTTTTTGTGGTTGACCCGGTAGGGAGAAGTGGTGGCCTTGCCTTTTTATGGAATTCAGAGGTTAATTTAGACGTTTATAATTATTCTAGAAGGCACATAAATATGGTTGTTAAGGATGGAGAAAATAGCCCTCTATGGAAGCTCACAGGCTTCTACGGTCATCCGAATAGTAGTAGAAGGGGTGATTCTTGGGATTTACTTAAACATTTGCACACTTGTATTCCGGTTCCATGGCTTTGCGTGGGTGATTTTAATGAAATAATGGAACAAGCTGAAAGGTGGGTTCCAATGTTCATAGGGAGTCTTAGATGAGAGGTTTTCGGGAGACTCTTGAAACATGTCACCTGGGAGATTTGTGCTTTTCTGGCTCCATGTTTACCTGGTGTAATCGGAGGACTAACAGAACATTCACAAAAAAAAGACTTGATATAGCAGTGGCCAATCCGGAATGGTGTGCTATCTTCCCCATTTTTTCTGTTTTGATTTTGGCGGCAAGATCTTCAGACCACAGCCCAATGTTAGTAAGTTTCTTTGGTTGTCATTCAGAGAGGCAGGCACAAGGATCTTTCAGAAGGGGTTTCAAATTTGAGGCTAGCTGGGCAAATGATATAGAATGCAAGGAGATTATTAGTTCAGCATGGAATAATGATCTTAACGATGTAGCGCCTCTTAAAGGGATTCGGCTGAGACTCTCTGCTTGTCAACGTGCCTTGTCCACTTGGAGTAGGCAGAAATATGGCAATGTAGAGGAAAATATTAAGAGGAAATCTGCTCAATTGGCTACTCTTCAAAGAGATGATTCTCTTGCCTTGGTAGCATAAATTAAAACTCTCCAGCATGAGATTGAAGAACTACTAGAGTTTGAAGATATGAGATGGAGACAAAGGGCTAAACAACATTGGCTCCAGCATGGGGATCAGAATACAACTTTTTTTCACTCTTGGGGGCAACACAGAAGGAAAATTAATCACATCCGAAGTATTTCTGATGAACAGGGCATGGTATGGAGGAAGAATAAGGACATTAGCAAGGCTTTCTTGAGCTATTATGAACAGCTTTTCAGCATTCAAAGTTCTGGAAGCGTGGAGGAATGTGTAAGGTTTGTTGATTCTCAGATCACAGATGAAATGAATAATTGGCTATTACATAGCTTCTTAGAGGAGGAAGTTCAGAGAGCTCTATTCCAGATGTATCCCCTCAAATCCTTGGCCTGGATGGGTATCCTGTAGTGATGGGTATCCTGTAGTGTTTTATCAAAAGAATTGAAGTACGGTGAGAAAGGAAGTTTGCAAGGCAGAGTGCTCTATTATCTCAATCATGGACAACTTGATGAGGGCTGAATACTACCAATATTGTTCTAATCCCAAAGGTAAATTCCCCTTCTAAGCTTACTGATTATAGACCTATTAGCTTATGTAATGTGTTGTATAAATTGGTTGCAAAAGTTTTAGCTAATCGGTTAAAGTTTATTCTTCCCCAAATTATCTTTTCGGAACAAAGTGCTTTTGTTTCAGGTTGTTTGATTACTGATAATGTTATAGTGGCTTTTGAGACTCTCCATACTATGGCTACTAGATTATCGGGGAATGAGGGATTTATGGCTTTAAAACTTGATATGAGTAAGGCCTATGATAAGATGAAGTGGAATTTTTTGGAGGCTATGCTTTGGAAGTTTGGCTTTGCTGAACGGTGGATCAATCTTTTGATGGCGTGTGTCCGGACAGTGACATACTCTATTCTCATAAATGGCAGGCCTTATGGAGGATTATTCCCTCTCGCGGGTTGAGGCAAGGTGATCCTTTATCCCCTTATTTATTTATTTTATGTGCTGAGACTTTTAGTTCTTTAATCCGAAAAACTGAACGGGAAGGAGGGATAACTGGAGTTCCAATTTCCCGGGGAGGGACTCGGATTCATCACTTATTTTTTGCAGATGACAGTCTCTTGTTTTGTAGAGCAAGTATGAGAGAGTGAAGACGTGTAGAAGAGGTTTTAGCTTTTTATGAATCGGCTTCAAGACATAAAATCAACAGGGAAAAGACCTTCATTTTCTTTAGCAAAAATACTTCACCGGAGGCTAGGGGGATATTTTGTTAGCGGCTGGGGCCGATCATGTTCAACACTTTGAGCGGTATTTAGGCCTTCCGGCTTTATTTGGACGGTCTAGGGTCTCTTCTTTTAACTATATCAAAGATCGGATTTGGGCAAAGCTTAATGGATGAAAGGAGAGATTCCTTACGCATGCTGGAAAGGAAATCTTGCTAAAGTCTATGATTCAAGCGATCCCAACGTATACGATGAGTGTGTTTTGACTCCCTAAAACTTTAATAAGAGAGATCAATGCTATGATGGGTAAATTTTGGTGGAGTTTCAAGGATAATTTTAACAAAACTTCGTGGATGTCGTGGAAGAGGATGGGTCGAAACAAGAATATTGGAGGATTGGATTATAGAGATCTTGAGTGTTTTAATATGGCAATGTTAGTCAAACAGTGTTGGAGATTATTGAAGTGGCCTGATTCCTTGGTAGCTTGTGTTATGTGTGAAAAATACCATCCTAGTGTGGATTTTTTGGATTCTAATCTAGGGAGAATGCCTTCTTTTGCTTGGAGGAGTATTTGGCAAGCAAAACCCCTTCTTCAAGAAGGACTCATGTGGACGGTCGGGAATGGATCTAAGATTAAATTGTGGGAAGATAAGTGGATTTCTGTTTCTCCCCATAGAATACAAGATCCCATTCGGGTTCTCCCAATGGATGTTAGGGTAGCAGATATCATTAACTAGGAAGCAAACTGGTGGGATATACCCCTCATTGAACAGATTTTCTCTAGAGAGGCTGTTGAGAAAATATGTAGTATTCCTATTAGCCCTCGGATTTAGGAGGATAAATTAATTTGGGCTGGGACTAACAATGGCATTTTTTGGGTCCGTAGTGCCTACCATCTTGAGGTAGAACGGGGGGATCGGGATAATTGGAGCACTTCAACTTTGCCCTCTGCAATTCCTATATGGCGTCTTCTATGGAAATTAAATCTTCCCCGTTTTATCTTGTTATTCCTATGGAGAGCATGTAATGATATTCTTCCTACAAAGAAAAGCCTCTACAAGAAAAAGATCGTTACTGACCAGTTTTGCCCAATGTGTGGCTCTGAGGCTGAAACTAACGGCCATGTTCTTTGGTGGTGTGACTCCGTTCGGGCTGTCTGGGGTAGCTGTGGGGGACCTATCCAAATGAGTTCGGTGGTGGCGGAGGATTTCTTCGAAATATTTGCCTACCTTTGTGCTAGATTGGAGGTTGAGGATTTGGAACTTTTTGCGGTTATCGCCCACAAAATTTGGTCCCGTCGAAACAGGGTGGTTTTTGGGGGTTCAGTGCTCCCTCCCTCCATTTTGATTAAAGAAGCTATAGAACTTCTGGGGGATTTCAGGAAGGACTCAGCAACCATTGTTGATCTGGTGAATGGGGGCCAAAGTCTTCACTGTAGATGGCTTAAACTGGCGACAAATAGCATTAAAATCAATTGGGATGCAGCACTAGATGGCCAGAAGAAGATTATGGGTATGGGGATTGTAGCCAGGGACTGTTTGGGGGCGGTAAAGGCAGTTATGTGTGCTGTCGTTCCTTATATTAGGGATCCAATTGTGGCGGAAGCCATTGAGGCTCGGCGAGTAGTAAAATTTGGATGAGAGATGGGGTTCAGCTCGATAGAGTTGGAGGGAGATGCTCGTGAGATTATCTTGGCTTTGGGAAATCCTACGGAGGCTGCAAGCATATATGGGAATCTTGTTTTGAAAACAAGGCAGATATTGGAGAGTTTTTGCTCTTGGAAGATTTCCCATGTGAGACGAGAGGGGAATATGGTTGCTCATTTGTTAGCTAACTTTGTTGTCTCTCATCAGTCCCAGTGTATGTGGTTTAATGTTTGTCCCAGTAGTTTGGTGAATGTTGTAAATGCGGAACAAAGTTGGAAAGCTTTAGTTTCCTCTCAAAAAAAAAAAAAAACATTGGGTAGCACTGTAGCTTCCCTAACAAGTTATTTTAATAAAAAAATCTCTCTCTCTCTCTCTCTCTCTCCTTCACGCGTCCTTTTCAGTTTTCACCCTCCTTCTTTCTTTCCCAACCAGAACCAGTAGCTGAACCAACCTCAATTCTGCAACTCCAATTCTTAGAGCGTCATGCACTCAATAGCCCCAACTCACTAGCGTCAAGCACTCAACAGCCCCAGCCCTCTATCAACAACCAGAAAAGAAACACTCAGAAACCAAATCGACGTGGGTGAGATTGGGGAAGCGGAAAAGCAAGCGTGGTGGAATGTCACGTTGTCGCCTCAGTCCTCGCCGCAATTCTGCTATGGGCTGAGAAAGACCAGCAGTGGCAGAGCGTGGTGGAGAGGATGGTGGTCATGTTCGTTCCTCACTAATGGCATCTCCATCAACTTCAACGCCCAGTTCCTCGACGTCGACGAAACCCCCGATCTCGCAGAAGATGCTTCAACCTTTCAACGAAGATGATGGAGAGGTAGAGGGCAGCGTCGGTAGGGAAAGGAGAAGGAAAAAAAAGGAAAAAAGAGGAGGAGAAATAAGAGAATGAGCCGATGCTTTTGGAAAGTTAAAAAGAAAAAAGAAAGTAAAAGATAAAAAAAAATGTTATTTTAATATATAAGGAAATATAAAGGGAAGCTATTGTGGGGTATTTTTGTATAGGGAAAAAACGTGGTTTGATTCCTTAAATTTTTTCTAAAATAGGGAAAATGGTTGGGTGTCTGTTGCTAGTGCTCACAGAGAACTCTAGCAATACCCAAGCACTTTCCATTGTGAAATTTGACCTTGGGATTTAGCTCTTACTAATACAATCTGAATGTTGGGTAATGCTAAAAATACAACCTTATCCCAACTATTGCACAACTCCAAGGCATAATGGGGTAGAATCCATTGTGTAGGCCCCACTCCAATGTGCGTTGGAGTTGTGCAATAGTTGGGGTGGGGTTGTTTGTGAATTAGGGCCCCCGAATGTTACCAGATCACATCCTCACCGGTAGAATTTGCGATAGGGAGTATATGCGCGGGTGGATATTAAATGTCTACATCTGTTATTTACATCTATTCGCAATCTGCACATGCGGATAATAACCATATCCATACACCCTTTATATATATTCAACACAACGCCATCAACATCCACTTATAAATGTTTCTTTTGACAAATTATGTTTTTTTATGTTTAATTTGTATATATTATGTTGGATTTGTAATTTATGTTTGATAGCTTAATTGTTAACACAACGCCATCAACATCCACTTATAAATGTTTCTTTTGACAATTTATGTTTTTTATGTTTAATTTATATATATTATGTTGGATTTGTAATTTATGTTTGATGGCTTAATTGTTATGCTTATTGAATCATGAATAAAAAAGCATAATGATGTTTCTTGTGAGTATTGATTACTATGAATATTTTGAGGTCGTATCCATTATTTTATTTATTTTTCGAGATTCTACATATTTTTCGGTGTTGCATTATATTTTACAACAAGCCCAAAAATTTTAAAATTGTCAAAATTATTTTTAAAAGTTTTTAAAATAGGCTAATTACCTATTAGCGGATAACAAATAATAACGGCAATGACCGCGCAGATGCAGATAATAAACAAATGACATGGATGCGTGTGTAGACCACGTCGACATTTGCATGTACACTCCTAATTTGTGATATAAAAAATGCATAAACTAAGCCTACAATTCAATTTGGAGAAAACTTTATTAAGACAAAATAACCCGTTTGAATATGGTTAGAATAGAAAAGTAGTCCAAATGCTTTGTCGAGAAACAAAAGAAAGCTTGATTCTCGTGTGTTGTTGTTGTCATACCTACGCATGTACTACCAATTTGGCTTAGAATAATGTTTTAAAAAGATTCACTTTGTTGGGAATTGTGCCATCAAGCCCACCGTCAAACTGACATTGGCCCAATGGGTAACTAAGCCCATTAGCCAGGATATGATTTGGAGGGATCCCTCATTAAAATCGAGAGTAAAAAAATAGTGCTACACTTAACAATTTTTTTTTTTTTTTTTTTTTTTTTTTTTTTTTTTTTTAAAGTTGATTATCAAATGATTTGTCAATCATGGATAAGATTTACTATTTTAAAAAATATGTCACAACCTCATAGAATGATGACACATTATTTGAGAATCACTTTTATAAATTTTTTAATGAGAAGCCCTATGAATTTTGAAAGACACTCTTAAAATTTCGAGATTTATTCATACAGGTCCCAATAGCTTTGAGGCTTATAAAAGGAAGATGCTACACACAGTCACACATGCATGTACGTGATTGGAATTTTGGTTTTGGTTACAAATTTTTCTTATATAAGCAAATTGCTGACTTAAGCATCAAAGTTGGTTCTTGTTAGAATACTTCCGGCAAGCTCTTTGCTCATCTATTCTATTTTGTAGGTGTCTAACAAAAGTTGATCCAACGTACACACTTGTTTCAAACAAGGATTAGGGGTAGTAAGTTTATAAATTAAGTGCTTTGGGATCGATCTTTGGGGCTCATCGATTCTTAAGCATGAAAAGCTAAAAGTGTAATACAATAAGATTCAATAAGTCTTGTTCTCTTTGTTATTGTTGTTACTCTATAACAAAAATGTTATATACAACAGTACTTTATCACATTTTACTGATGTGAGATTACCAATTAATTCTTAGTTTTTTTTTTCTTCAAAACAATGATTAATTGGCAGTGTCACGCCAATAAAATGAAATAAAAGTGTAGCGTATGACTCTGATGGCAACTTAGTCTTTGTCTTATATGGAGATTTTTTTAGTTGTTTCGGGGTTATTAAGCGTGTATTTATTAATAAATTTTTCTAACAAGTGATGAACTAACTAATGATCTTAAGCAACATGTTAGGTGACTCAAATCTTCCATTACATTATATATGTACTCGATCGGAAGACGATTAATTTGCAACTTGCTCATCCGTAACCTTCGATCAGTCCAATAAATTAATCTTCTAGGATAGTAAGGTCATTCTAGCCTTATAATCATTTTGCTAAAATTCGTAGTTAAAAGGGATTTTTTTTTTTAAAAAAATAAAAAAAATAAAAAAAATTAATCTTCTAGGATAGTAAGGTCATTCTAACCTCGTAATCATTTTTCTAAAATTCGAATTTAAAAGATTGTAAGGTAGACTCAACTTCACAACTACTTGTCGCATAGATTAACTGGAAGAGAGAAAAACTTTTATCATATTCTGTGGTACAATTTTGTTGGAATTAGTGGCTCATATTTTTTTTTGGGTGTAGCGAGTAATATGGTACGTACAAGGTATTTTGAAATTTTTCATATCTATTTGTACAATAAAGTTTTATTATAAATATGTAATGTTGTAACCCTAAATCATTATTGAATATATAGCTACACTCATGTAGAGGTAAGGAAATTGTCAAACCACATAAATACTTGTATTAATTTTCTCTTGCTTTTTTTTTTTGATTCCATATTAATATATTATACATTATACATTGTTGTTGTGCACAATAATAACAATTTTTTTTTATTAATTTTTATTTTTCAAAGCAAAACAAAAAGTTTGGAACAAGATCGAATGTTTTCAAACCACCAAAGCAATATGCCCGAATGTTTATTCCGAAGGTATATAGTAGCACTTTTGGTTTCTCAATAACAGGAAACTTTACGTACACCAATCTTTTGCCAAACCATATATGCTCATTTGAGTCATTTTCAATTGGTTTGTAATACATAATAGCTCAGGGAATGCTAACCCAAATTCATGAGCATACGAGAAAATTTCACTTAACCTTTTTGAATTGTTGTCGTTTTTGTAATTGTACTCTTAAATTTAAAAAATATTCAATTTAGTATATTTATTTTTCAATTCACCCATTCGTTTTGATTTTTCATTAAATCTTGTCAAAATTCTCAAAATACCCATGTTTTTTTTTGCTTTCTTTCTTTTTTTAATAAAAATAATATAATTTTTTTTTCAAAAATTCAAGCGTTGGTATATATTTTCGCAAATTTTGCCTGAATCCTTGCAATTTTTTTTTCACCCCCTTAAGAATGGCTATTTTGAAAATTTTGACACCTCTTGTTAAATTATAACATAGGGGTAAAATTGAAAAAAAAAAAGGTGAAAGATGAATACACTAAATTGAGAATTTTGAAATTTAGGTAGGCAATTACAATTTACAAATGTGATAAAAGTTTAGGAGGTTAAGTATATATATATATATATATAAATTAAAGGTTTTTTTTAGGTCAAAACTCCACCAAAGTTGACTTGTAAATTAATTTCGTGAAGAAATTAAGATTGATAAATCATATCTGAAATATGCATGTAATGTACGTGCAATTGCTTCATGTTACATGTATATATATATATATACATATGACTCTCGTTTGCCCAAACAAAAAGTAGCTCCCGCCTTTATTTATCGAATGACGAGAGTGAAAATCTCCGATTTCCACTAAGCACTATTATCTCAACCTTAATATCATCAAAGTTTATATATCTCACGAAGGTTTTTTTTTTTTTTTTTTTTTTTTTTTTTTTTTTTTTTTTTTCAAAGATAACCCTCATATAACACATTAGAGCTGAAATTATGATTTCTATATTGTACAAATTTTTACATTGTACTTTATATGATAAGCAAGCATTAGTCTAAAGTACCACAGACAACACATAAGTACACTCTAAAAGATAGACATTTTCAGAATATATACCACAAACTAAAGTACAAGAAAACCTTATCCATAATACTTTAGACAGGCATATGGATCATCTTTACCCACTTTTATACCTGTATCAACATCTATGAAATTGTGGCGTTACCATATTTACATAGGCGGATTAATGAGTTCACGGTCTCAATAAGTATAAGAATTACTGAGCAATTCCAAATATGAGCCATTTTTTTTATTTTATTTTTTTAAATATATCTAACAAGGAGATTATAATAACAGCTATGTTAGATTTACAAAAATGAATCATTTTATGTAATTCATAGCTGATAAGATAAGCATTGTTGTTTAATAATACATAATAAAATTCACTTATCTTTTCTTTGATATTTCTTTAATACGTATAGTATAGCTTTATACATATATCAATATACATATACGTTATTTGCATTTCATAAAATGCATATGTATATAAATATAAAGCAATGAAACAATTCAATATTTATGAGTATTTTATCAAAGACATCAATAAGTAAAATACTCATAAAAACAATATAATTTCTTGTAAGTAGTTATACTTACCGCTTCCCAGACTTTTTAAAAATGCTTTTTGTCTTTAATAACTCAATACAATTTATTGTACCCACGCACAACAGTATATTAGTCTCTTATTAATTTTAAAAAGCTAATATCTAGATCATTGATAATTTTTCTTATACTCTGTCTAAAAACGAACAGCATAACAACATATATCTAAAATGTCATAATGTCATTCGAACATCATGCATAACAGCTATGTAACTTTACCACGCATTTTTCACACAGGCATTACTATGGCACTCGTATAATATTTATTTAAAATTTTTAACATTACTTGTGCGTTACAACGGCGCTATTATAAAATACCTAATAAGGCAGCACAACGACATGATTGAATATAATATCATTCCCTGAGATATTCAATCTCACTTTCCCGAGCAACTTAGGCATTATATTGACATAATTTAAATTCTGATAACTAGAATTGACATAAATTATGGATAAAAGAATTATATCTAGCACTTCCATTTTAAGTAGCTCCAAAGTTTGTTAGTATTCTAAATATTTATTTCTCTCTTCTTCTTCTTTTTTTTTTTTTTTTTTTTTTTTTTTTTTTCTTTTCACTCTTGCCCTTTTAGTACGTAAGAGAGAGCAATTTTTGGAATAAAAATAGTTGCAGTGGTCCGGGATATTTATAAGCAACCTTTGGGACAAGCATGGAATTTCATGAAAAGAAATCCAAACGGTGGAGAATGAATTTGCTGCAGTGAAATAGGCGTGAAACAAGGCTTTTAGAATACTGTAGAATACCTTAGAATAGGTGTAGGATTTCTCCAGAATTATTTGGTTTCGGCTTCAGTCCTTGAGGAACTTCTGGAGCTCAAACGTAGTTGGGCACAAAAAATAGGTGGCTAAATAAAACTTCCAGCCCTTCCAACCATTCTTTGAGTATTGCAGATCGTACCCACTTCCCTACAATGTCCTGGAGGCAAAATCTTTTGCATTTTCTGTTCAGTAGTAAAACTGCTGTTCGACCTAGCTCAGATAGATCTGTGGCCTAAGCAAGCTCTGCAAGCTGATTTTTAGCCTGTCCCAGCAGAATAGCCGGAGGGGTAAAGGACCCTTCAAACACCAATGCATTTCAACGCAGCCATATCATCCGTGGTAATGTCACTGCTTCGATAAAATCGTCCTCTTCAAGCTTCTCCATCAGCTGCTGAAGAAGTTCCAGGCTGCCACTCTCTACAAGGGATAGTTTTTGTACACGTCGACTGCTTTCCTGCCAAACTGCCACGGACGAAGGGCATGACCACAATATGTGGGAAACTGTTTCTGGCTCTCTACTGCAGATGGGGCACAACGGATCTGGGGTGATTTTTCGACTGTGGAGATTGGCCTTGGTAGGAATTATATCATTACTCACCTTCCTGAGAAATTTCTTTAAGACAGCAGGCACATGCAATTGCCATAATGTCTTCCAAAACTCCCCCTGTCCAAGACCCCTGAACAAGTTCCCTTCTCTATGTCTCTTCTAGTTTTTTTTGCATATAATATGCACTTTTCACTGAAAAAAATCCACTTTTTGAACCAAATTAGATCTGCTTATCTGTGTTCAGTAAAGGACTAATTGGCAAGCTGCATATCTTAGTAGCTTCTTCTTGCTCAAAAATCTCCCCAATGTGCTGAAAGTTCCACCACTTTGTTGTTGGATCAATAAGCTAAGGTCAGCAACCTTGGCATCAGGGTGAAGTACTCGAACTTGAGTTTGGATTTGAAAATTAGTGGGAGATGGGATCCACTTATCTCCCCAGGTCTTTATGTCAGCTTCGTTCCCTACCCTCCAACCTAGCCCCCTTACAAGGACTGGCCGAGCTTTAAGGATGCTTCGCCAAGCATAAGAAGGCTTACCACCCAAACTTGTCTGCAAAAAGGAGCCATTAAAGTAATATTTTTCCGCCATGATCCAAGCCACCAAGGAGTTTGGAGATCGAAACAACCGCCAACCCTGCTTTGCAAGCAAGGCTAGATTAAACATTTCTAAGTCCCGGAATCTCATACCACCACTTAGCTTGGATGTCCCCATTCTTTCCCAACTCATCCACAGCACCTTGTTACCATTTGACTGCAAGCCCCACCAAAATATACTCATCAAGGAATTGAGAGACTTACAGAGGGTTTTGGGGAGGAGGAACACACTCATAGCATAAGTGAGAATGGCTTGAACCACGGCCTTGAGAAGGATTTCCTTGCCTGCCTGCGAGAAGAATTTCTCCTTCCAACCCTCCAATTTCTCCTTCCAGCAAAGGTTTTTTTCTTTGCACGGCCCACCATAGCTGGTAACCCCAGATATTTCCCGTACCTCGTGGTCGTTGAAATGCCCACAAGAGAACTAATATGCTCCTTAAACTCGCACTTGGTATTCTTGCTGAAAAAATGGAAGTTTTCTCAGTATTCAACTTTTGACCTGACGCTAATTCATACAAGTGCAGCAACTGATGAATCTTCATCCATTCCATGAAATTGGCCTGACAAAACAAGAGGCTATCATCCGTGAAGAATAAATGGCTTAGTTGGTAACCTTTGGCTGAAACAGGAACTCGCGAAATGCTTCCTTCTCGTTCAGCCCTTTGCAACAAGAAACTAAACCCCTCTTCACACAATAGGAACAAGTAAGGGAATAACTGGTCCCCTTGCCTCAACCCTCTAGAAAGAGTGATAAGATCTACTGGTCTTCCGTTAATCAAAACTGAATAGGTGGCTGAGCGACATAAGTCATAATTAGTGAGATCCAAGCTTCTGCAAAGCCTAATTTTCTCATAATACCCTCAAGAAACAGCCACTCAACTCAATCATAGGCTTTGTTCATGTCGAGCTTAATAGCCATATACCATTTCTTCCCTGCCAATTGAGTAGCCAACTAGCCATAGTGTGAAGGGCCTCGTTGGCAACCAAGATATTTTCTGAAATGAGTCTACCAAGCAGGAAAGCACTTTGCTGTTGTGAAATAATCTTGGGCAAGACCTGCTTGAGCCGATTTGCTAGTACCTTTACTATTACTTTATAGAGTACATTACACAATCTAATGGGACGAAAGTCCTTAACATTGGAAGCCTTAGCAGATTTAGGTACAAAAGCAGTATAAGAATAATTAATGCCAGGATAAAAAATCCCACGATTGAGAAAATTCAAAACAGCTAAGCGAACCTATTGACCGACAATACTCCAATGCTTTTGGAAAAAACATACCCCATACCCCATACCCATCAGGGCCTGGGGCTTTCAAAGACTACATTTGGCCGGTAAAGGGCCAAGTCCACTTCTTCAGAGGAATATTGGCGAAGGAGAAGCTGATTCATGGCTGGAGTTACTCGGTCTGGAACTATTGTTAGACATTCTTCCATCCCAACTGACCTTGTTGAAGTGAATAAGCCATTAAAATATTCAGTGAAGACCGATTCAACATCTGCAGCCCTTGACTAGCAAATGCCATCCTCATCACAGATTTTGCTTATAAATTTTTTCCTCCTCCGTTGTATGGCCTAGGCGTGAAAAAACTTTGTATTTCGGTCCCCTTGCCTGAACCAATTCCTTTTTGCCCTTTGCTTCTATTTCAGATCCTCCATCTCCAAGAATAAATTTAATTCCCCCTGGAGCTGTTTAATACTCTCCAAGTTCTTTGGCCTTTCCTCTTGTTGCAAAGACTGTAGTTTGGTTGACAGTTGCTTGATTGTTCTCTCAGCCTTGCCAAATTTAGCACAACTCCAATTCTAAAGAGCAATTTTACACCTGTCCAAACTAGTTGTTGTTGTTGCCATTGATAAATCATATATGAAATATGCATGTAATGTACGTGCAATTAGCTTCATGCATATGGGATCATTAATTAAGCCAAATTCATATGAGAAATGATTGTTGTACAACTTTTGTACAACTCTAATAACTTTCTTTTTTTGATCAATCATTGGATTTGTTTTCCTACATGTGGGCTTTAAATATCTAATGGTTGATATTAAAAAAAGTTGAGAAATGATTGTTGTATAACTTTTGTACAACTCTAACAACTTTTTTTTTTTATCAACCATTTGATTTGTTTTCCTACATGTGGGCCTTAAATATCTAATGGTTGATCTTAAAAAAAGTTGTTAGAGTTGTATAAAAGTTGTGCAAGAAACATTACTCAATTCATATATATCACGGCAACTCTCGTTTGTCCAAACAAAATAATAATGATAGCTGAACATTGTTCTTGGTAGACACTCGCATATATATAAATATATATGACACCAGGGGCGGAGCCAGGAATTTTTTGGTGGAGGTCCGAACCTAAATAAATATATATATATATATAGTCCCTTTATATGTGCACGCACGTGTAAAATGAAAGCCGGCAAGTCTTAAACTTAATTTCATACTAAGTCATAAGTCATAATTAAGTATTGTATACAAAAATTACATGTCTATAAAATCATTTTTAAAAATAAATTTTCTTTTGAAAAATAAAAAATAAAAAATCATCCATTATCATTATTGTAGTGAAATCCTTTGCAATTTCTTTCTTAATATAAACAAGCAAATGATCTGTTAGAAACTCATCTTCCATTCTACTATGTAATCTAGTTTTTACTAGTAGAATTTTTTTTTTTTTTTGGTGGGGGGCTGAATTTCATTTTTGCCGAGACTATCACATGATTAACCCTTAAAAAATAATTTTTTTCAAGGGTTTTGAAATTTTTTGGAGGGCCATGGACCCTTCACCCTTGAAGGTGACTCCGCCCCTGTCTGACACCACGACAAAATTAACATGTAACATGCATGCTAACGTCAAGCACCACAACAACATACCTTTAAACATATGTCATAATTAATTGATAAAGCATTTTTAAAATCAATATGTATATATATTTATTGTGTTTTAAAGGGAATGTATTAAATAGCATTAAATAAAGAGTCTCACATGGAAAAAAGAGAAAGTATAGTTGGCATTTATAAGGATCAACACACTTTAAGCACTTAAAGTAATGCTTGGGTGTATGCATTAGGTGTTGTAGGGCGTTAGTGGGGCACTTGGCACGAAGCATCGGAGCGATCTAATCATACCATTCAATTTTGGATGGTCATTGATAATTGCTTAAAAGTACATATTTTTTCTATTAAAATAAGCATTGTCATACTATGTTTTATTCTAATTCTTGTATTTTATATTTAATTGTGGAATATTGTTTAATTATTAAAGTTGAGCTTAAATTGGTATTAATGCAATGAATTGTTATTTTGTAGAAGACCAAAAGAAAAGACGATAAATAAAAGAAGGAAAAGAAGAAATGAAATCAAAGAAATAAAAGATGGAAAGAAAGAAGGCGTAGACCTGGCAGCACCTATTCCTTCCATAACAAGAGAGACATGAATATTTTTATTTTTTTAAGTGGCGTGCATCTCCTTCCATACCTGGAGAACCAAATAGAAGGTGGATTTCTTTCCAAAAGAGAATGTAGTACCAAAGATATTATTTCTTTTCCACACTTGGGCTGCGGTGCAATTAACGCAAGAAATTCAAATTCTTTCCAGATTAGAAGCACCGAAAAGACCTAGCAAGCTCTATAAATACCATGTTTTGCTCTTGCAAAAGAGAGGAGGAAGAGAAGAGCATAGAGATGCAAAGTTTAAATTTTTATTTTCTTTGTTTTTAATTTATGTTTAGTACTTTGATTATGGAATTTATTTTCATAAACATGAGTGGCTAAACCTCTAGCTAGGGCTAGAGGTGAAGCCTAATATTTTTATTATGTGTTCTTGAGATTATATATTTTTTTTTCATAGATGAATGATTAAATTTTGGGGATGATTTTTATTTGAGAGTAATTTAATGGGACATGTTTATTTTGATTCCTTATGATTTTTGTTTATATCAAATGCTTACTTTGTTTGATTTGATATGATTCGAAAATATATGGAATGCTTAATTTATTGTTTCATGTTTTTGAAGTCAAATTCTCAATCAACCTATGCTTGATCTATTTTATATTTTTTTTATGTCTCATGAATACATAATAAAATACTAGGTAGATCCTTGAAACCCTAGTCTTTTTCAATATTATCTTCCAAATCATATTTATTTATTTTAGTTTCATAGTTTACTTTTTAATTTAAATTATATTTCTCTACTCCACTTTCGAGTGGAAACCAAAAGCAAAATTCATTTTTATTTTTAGGGGTAATTACCTTTTCACCCCATGAACAAAAAAAAAATGTGCAATGCCCCCATGAACTACCAACTCGACCAAAATAGAGCATTCAACTACCAAAGACAACCCTTTTCCCCCTTTCCGTCAGTCAAAGGGGTTAAAACAAATGGTCAACGGGTCACGTGACCGTCACACGCCGTTTTACCCTCATTTTCTTCCTCTTTTTCCCCCATGAACTACCACCATCTTCCAACATGCCCTCATGTAAAACGGCACTTGACCCGATGACTGTTTCTTTTAACCCCTCTAACTGACGGAAGGGGGGAAAATGGTTGTCTTTGGTAGTTGAATGCTCTATTTTGGTCGAGTTGGTAGTTCATGGGGGCATCGCGCATTTTTTGGTAGTTCATGGGGGAAAAGGTAATTACCCCATATTTTTATTTTTTTTCTTTTCTGCATAATAATAAAAGTTATTCTCTCGTGTCTAATAATTCTTTGTGGATCGACCTCGGACTTACCGTGATTTATTACTTGCGAAAACCTACACTTGGGTTTGCACCATTTGTGGTCCAACAGTCATGATCATTCGATCTGGTGGTTTGATCTAGAGCATAAGATTCTTCTTAGGCAGATCCAGTAATTGGATTTATTGGACTATCACTTAAGTAAATTATAAGGTCAAATCAACTTTGATCTAACAGTTGAGATTAAATAATTACGATATAATGATTATTATTAAATAATCATTTATAGTTATTTGATTTGACGGTTAGAATTAAGTGTCTTTTAAAATAGCAGTTTATAATTGTTACTTTAGCAGTTATGGACGGTTGGATTAGCGGTTAATAAATAACTGCTATTCAATACAATACAGAAGTAATTGCAGTCCAATTATTAAAAAGAAGAGAACAATTTTTCTTTAATCTTCTGTTATTTTTCTGATACATTATGTACTTAAATTTCGAGTCTCTGTCTCGATCGTGTTATATTAGAAAATTTGAGGGTATTCTAGTTTTTTTTTTTTTTTTTTTTTTTTTTTTTTTTTTTTTTTTTTCGTTTGTGCAAAACGTAATTAAATAAACAGATGATTCTTGGCTCTATTGTATTCTGAAAAAATATTTAATTTGTTGTAACCCTTTGCATACCATTTCTGATGAGGATAAATAATTTCTTGAGATTATTTTGTTTTTCTGCTTTCTTTTACTTTTTATATGACAATAACAAGACATTTAGATTAATTTGGACCGGTTCAATTAAGAAGCTAGGAAAAATTCTGGTGGCCGGTCGGTCATTCAAGAGTGGTTAGATCTGTCTAAAGTCACATTTTAAACTGCCACTTGAGAGGTGCGTGTCTAGGATTTAGTCATGGAGTGTTTAGAACTGTAGCAATGTGAATCCTCAAAGCTTGGACGACTAAGAATATTGAAGCTCACCCTTCTCGAAAGTATACGAAATGGCATCCAATTGTCTTCTATAAATACCCCCAAAAGGCCCATATATAACTCAAAACAATTAAGCACAAGAACTCAAGAAGGCAAAAACAATCCCATGGCTGCAGCACTACCGGGGCTTGGCAACGCCATCAAGTTCCTTCCCACCGGCACAGTCTTCTTGTACCAGTTCTTCAGCCCTATCCTGTCCAACAATGGCCAGTGCCACACGTACAACAAGTATCTCACCGCCTTTCTCGCTGGTGGGTGTGGCTTATGTTCCTTCTTTTCTACGTTTACCGACAGTTACGTGGGAGATGACCGGAAAACGCACTATGGGGTCGTAACAAACAAGGGTCTTTGGCCCTCGTCGGAGTCTAGGGACGTGGTCTTGTCGGCCTACAAGCTTCAGTTTGCGGACTTTGTCCATGCTTCTTTTGCGATAATAGTGTTCGCGGTTGTGGTGCTTTTGGATGCAAAAACTGTCAAGTGCTTCTATCCGGTGTCTGAGTCCACTCAGAAGACTCTGCTCATGGTGCTGCCTGCCGTTGTTGGTGCGGTTTCTAGCGTGCTTACAGCGTTGTTCCCCTACAAGCGCCATGGAATCGGATACCCTTCAAGTACTACGTCTTCACAGAACTCCAACTCTGGTGGAGAAATACCCTTGACCAAAATCTAACCAAGTTTGACTGTGCTTTCTTCCTACTTCCTTTCCTCTTCTTCTTTCTTCGTGTTCCCTTATATTTCCTGTTCACAGGTTTGACATGTTTTTGCTGCTCAAGTTGTAACTTTTAATTGTATCCTTGAAAAAAATAAGGGAAGTTTGTGTTCAATTCTTTGCATTGGATCGATCCTAGCTTTGACCATTCCATCCCGCAATGTATGTTAGCTAGCCAAACTCTTCCATGACATTTAAAATCGTATCCCATAATGTATGTTCTAAGAGCCGTTCACGTGAGCTATAATAAATTAGACCACATTGGAGTTCATGAAGAAGCCGAAGAAAGACGACTAGGAATCAATCTTGGTTGCGTGGATTACTGTTTGGGTTATTTACAGTGAGATTTTTAATTGCTCTAACCAAATACTTGAAAAAAAATTCAATATTATATATTTTTAGGGCTCGAACCAAACACTAAAAAAGAAGTGATTTTCCAAAAATACTTTGGAATAAAAATATTTTACACCAAAATGAAAATAACCTTTATCTTTTAGAATATATAGCATGATGATCATTCTCCCCCTTGTAATAATTTGTCTACTATTAATTTGTAGTTAAAGGTTATTAATTTCCCCCCTTATAAGCTAGTCAAGACTAAATAAAATTAAAAAATTGAAGGATAGACTTAAATTTACAACTTACAACACCAATTTAAAGAGAGAAGAGTACTATATATATATATTTCTCACTTCCCTATATTTTACACGTGGAAGAAAAATAGTTTTCATCTATTAATCTTCCAATAGTAACGTCATTCTCACCTTATAATCATCATTTGTCTTTAATTAACTTGTAAATAAAAGGTTTTTCTTTTCCTCCTAAGTTAGTCAAGACTTAAGAGGATTAATATAACGTACATTTAACTTAAGGGTACGTACGTAGACTTTAAAATTCACAACTTGCAAAAACAGATTAATTTAAAGAGAGAAGCCTAGCAATTCTCACCTCGTCACAGTTGAATGGTCTTCCACCATACTGATCTTGGTGTATATATATGAAATGTTAAATTATTATTTAAGGTTTTTTAGATAAATGATGATTTAATTAACATATATGGTACGTATCAGAGAAAAGGTACTCTGAGTTTGAAACTTGTCTTTACCGTTTAATTAGCTTCCACTTCAATTAAATATCTCATGTGTTGAGTTTCATTTATTAAGGGAGATAGAATTTGGACACACATGTGAAAATAAACATTAAAATATTAATTAAATAATTAAATTTCTTATTTTCTATAAACTTAAATATTTGAAATGAGTGACGAATGCTGTATGTACGTTGTATGTATGCTGCAATGTTTGTTGTAATGTTTGGTTATATTAATGAAAGTTTCAACTTTCCTTCAAAAAAAAAGAAAAAGCAGAGGCTTTTGGTTTCTGGCTCGTGGAGATAGACGGGTGTTGGAGAAGGGCCGGTGGAGATGTTGTTCAAAGCTAGATCTATTAACCTCGGTTGGCTCTCTTTCGACAAGAATCTTCCGGTGGCGGTCTTCGGCCCTCTCCGGTCTCGATGGTCACCTGGCGGGATTGTGTAGCTCTCTCATGTGCGACGGGTGATCTGCACACGCTGGGGTCTTCCTTCCTGCCCTCGCGCGTGCGGGTTATGGCTTGTTTTTCCAGCTTCGCAAGGTGTCGATCTGGACTTCTGATGGTCGTCCGTCGATGGGGAGGTTCCCGGAGACGACGTGTGTTCTGCACGCGCTGGTTGTTCCGGCTGTTTGTTTCCTGTGCTTGTTTTCCTGAGCTTCTTCTTGTTTGGTTGTAAATTCTTCCATTGTTTCACAGTCTACCGGTTTTCGGTAGCTGCTTTAAGTTAGGGTATCCCCTGGCTTTGTGATTAGAGGTTCTTTACCTCTAGTTGCTGCATACGGCCTTCGGCCTTGGTCTTAGATTCGCCTTTGGGCGTCTGTAAATGCCTTCTTTCTTTGATCAGTGTATTTGTTCTGATCTTTGTAACCTTTGGGTGCTTTTCGGGCGTTTGTTCCGGCAATGAAGAAGGTTTTTTACGTTAAAAAAGAAAAAAGAAAAAAAGAAAGCAAGGCAAGCGACTGTATTGAAATACGTACCTCAGGGCAGTGACACATATATGGTTCAAATAAACCAGCCATCACACGTCAATAGTGTGCCATAGATAAAATAAACAAATAAAGATCAGAGATCTTCACCATATTTGTATGGTTCGGTATACATATATACGACAGTACCAGCAGTAAAAGGACGTAAATGCATGCACTTACATATATATATATATATATATATATATATATATATATATATATATATATGTATAGCTTTCAAACCAAAACTGGCCAGAAAAAAGTTTTATTTATTTATTTTTTTTAACAAAAGATTTGAGTATTTCATTGATGAAAGATCATAAATATAAAGCTCTGTAAAATTATAACCACATGCTATGAGATTACATAGTTATATATACAAACAAAATTCTTACATTAATAAAGTGCTATCTATATATGATTTTTATTTTTCGCTAACCCATGTACAAAAATAGTTAAAGAGTATATCTACTCCGAGCAAATTAGATCTAAGACAAAGGTAGTTAAATATCATAGAAAAATTTATTTACACCAACCCCCCTCACACCGAACTATTCAGGCAGTGAGAGATAACCCTTCACATGACTAACCTTCATATCAAATATCGTCCATGATGGCAGATCTAAAGAAAAGAAAACACAACAAAAAACTTGGTATCCGGTTCTATAGCCACGTGGTGATTACCCACATCGCGATTTTGCCATATGGGTAATCCACCACGTAGCAAAATCCTTTACGTTGGTAATTAGCCACATGTATTTTAGTCACGTCGCCAATTAGCCACGTGTATAATTGACACGTCGCCAATTGGCGACGTGGCAAATAATACACGTGGCTAAAATATTCATATATATATATATATATATATATATATATATATATATATATATATATATTTTATTTTTTTTCTCAGAAAATTGAAATTTTTCTGAATGTTTTTGAGGTTGAAATTTTAGCCACGATTTATTGGCCACGTCACCAATTGGCCATGTGGCACATAAGCCACGTGGCTAATTTATTAAAAATCCTTTTAATTTGTTTTAAGATTTAAAATTTTAAGATTCTATTTTATTAGCCACGTTGCTAATTGGCCATGTGACACATTAATTGCGTGACTAATTTATTAAAATTATTTTAATTTTTTTAAAAAAATTTAATCATAATTTTAGTCATGTGGTTTATTGGCCACTTGGCACATAAACCACATGGCTAAAATATTCTTTTTTTTTTTTTCAAGAATTAAATTTTTTTAAAATATTTTTAAAATTTGAAATTTTAGCAACGTGCTTTATGGCCGCGTCGCTAGCCAATTGGCCACGTGGCAAATAAACCACGTCGCCATTTGCATGTTTTAGGGGGAAGGAGTCTCGCGCGCCTCTTGTTTGTTTTAAATTTGTCTTTGATTTCAATTTTTTAATTTTTTTTTGTTTCTTTTTAAAAGCCGAATCTGTCGCTTGTAAACAAAAAAGGTGACAGTTCTGGCTTCTTAATAATTTTTCTCTTCTTTCTTTCTTTTCTTTTCTTTCTTTTTTCTTATTGTTTTCAACTCTCTCGTCTCTCCCTATCTTCTTTTTTCCAACTCTCTCGTCTCTCCCCATTTTTCATCAAAAAAATTTCTCACTTTGTTTGTATTTTTTTTTTTGTTTTTCAGCAGACGACGACTCACCCCCACTTAGACGCACGATTCGATCGCCAACACCTAGAGAAGCTCGTTTTTGTCGTTGGTGATGGAGAAGAGGCTGATGGTTTGTGGGTCATTTTGATGGTGATTTTTGGTCTTTTTGTTACTTTTTTTTTTTTTTTTGTCCTTTTTGTAAGTCACCGGAGTAGTTGGTGTCTTTTGGTGTTTTTTGCTCATTCTCGGCCAAATGGGTATTTTTGGAGTGGGTATTTTCGTCAATCGGTGGTTTTTCTCGCTAGCGTGGGTATTCTCGACGGCCCTTGCCGGATCTCGACAACGAGTTGGACGAAGATCCGGCGCGGATCTCGCTGGATACACCGGCCCTTTTGGGAGATCCAGTGAGATATACGTACGTATACGTATATCGTATACAATATTAGGAAGAAAAAAAGAAGAAGAAGAATATCTGTTCTTTTCATCTTTTTTTTTTTAAAAAAATAAAAATAAAAATACATTTAGCCACTTGAGGGTGGCACGTGGCTAAATAGCCACATATATAAAATGCCACGTCTCTAAATGTACATTTAGCAGCAATCGGATTCACCACGCAAAACCCACGTAACTAACTGCACGTGGTTAACGGTTAGCCACGTGTATGACCCTCATGCACGTGGCTAACTGCATGTGGCTAAAAAACAATTTTTTTTGTAGTGAAACTATTATTCAAAGCAAAAACGGTACAACACGGAAGTAGATAGACGGATGCATAGCAGAGAAGCCAAAATTGTTGATCTGGTCGGAAAACACCTACAAATAAAAGAAAAAACCAGAATGGGAAAGGGAAGGTAGGAGTGAGGAGTAGAAAATAAAAGGGAAAAGAGGAGAGAGCAGATTTGTTCTCGTCTCATCTCAAATATGTTTTCTGAGGGCCGGGGTGAAGTCTAGAAATTCTCTATCATTTAACTTCTATATATATGTTATTATAAAATAGAAAAAAAAAAGTTATTATACTATATAACTACAAGAAATTTGAACATTAGCGGCCAACTTTTTAGCGACGACACCAAAGTCGCCGCTAAAGATGCCTCATTAGCGGTGATAGTGGTGTTGCCACTAAAAAATTGCCGCAAATATACACCAGATCATAGTGGTCGCCGTTGATGATCATTCATCAGCTGCAACACTTATTGGTTGCCGCTAATAATCGAGTATTAGCGGTGACACTCACTCGTCACCACTAATGGTCGATTATTGGCGGTGACCCTTGTTTCTCGCCGTTAATAATAGGTCAATAGCGGCAACTAAAAGTCGCCGCTATTGACCCTACACAATTTTTTTTTTTTTTAAAATCAAATTTATTAGCAGCGACTTTAGCAGTGACCTATAAAAGTCGCCGCTAATAATGGGTCAATAGCGGCGACAATAGGGGTCGCTGCTATTGACCCTACACAATAAAAAAATTCATTAGCGGCCACATCTAAAGTTGCCGTAGAAGCTAGATCAATAGTTGCAACTTATAAACGTTGCCGCTAATAATGGGTCAATAGCAGCGACAATTGGCGTCGCTGCTATTGACCCTACACTTAAAAAAAAATGATAAATCATATTTATTAGCAGCGACATCTAAAAGTCACTGCTAATAATAGGTCAATAGCAACGACATCAATTGTCGTACCACGATTCATCACATAAATCGTACCACGATTCATCACACATGATCGTACCACGGTCGATCACATAGATCGTACCACGATCGATCACACATTATCGTACCACAATCGATCACATAGATCGTGGTACGATTATATGTGATGGATCATTGTACGATTATGTGCGATGGCTCGGGTACGATCTATGTGATCGATCGTGGTACGATCATGTGTGATCGATCGTGGTACGATCTCTATGATCGATTGTGGTACAATCATGTGATCAATTGTTGTACGATCAATGTGATCGATCATGGTACGATCTATGTGATGTAACGTGATACGATCTATGTGATCGATCGTGGTTCGATCTCTGTGATGGATCATGGTACGATCATGTGTGATCGATCGTGGTACGATCTCTGTGATCGATCGTGGTACGATCTATATAATGGATCGTGGTATGATCATGTGTGATGGATTGTGGTACGATCATGTGTGATCGATCGTGGTACGATCTATTGATCAATAACGGCGATTATAAGACTTTTAGCGGCAACTTTTTGTCGCCGCTAATGATATTTTTTTTTGTAATATATATATATATATATATATATATATATATATATATATATATATATATATATATATATATATATGCGAAAGGAAATTATTTGCCTTCACGAAAACATCTTTCTATATATAAATGGTGGTTTAATTAGTTCGGTTTAAAAGAGAAAAGTACGTCGTCCAATATCTCATATTTCAAAAATAAACACGAATTGTAGTTCTCTCACGTCGAAAACTCAACCAAAGTTGGCTTGCTGGTACAAGAATTTCGTGAAGAAAGATAAAGCATAACTGAAATATGCCACGTGTGCATTATTTCGTAATGTACTTGCTAGCTTAATTAGCTTCATGGCATCAATATAAGGCTCATCTTTTACACAAACAGTAGAGTTGGACTAGTAGATATTTGTCTATTTTTTACAGCTATTAACGCTGGCCGCCATGGTCAAATTCTCCATATCTTTGTAGACATTCCACGCAGCCAAAAGAGACTACGTATATATCTCTGACACGTACGCATGTTGATCAACATGAGTTTGGTCTGATTACATGCAACCAGAAATAGATCGATTAGAGGTATATATCTCTGACACGTACGCATGTTGATCAACATGAGTTTGGTCTGGTCTGATTACATGCAATTAGACTTATATATATATATATATATATATATATATATATTTCACTCATTTTTAAACTTGATGCGAGATCGACCCAAACTCTCTCTCACTCGTATATGGGTTAAAACTCTCTCACTCGTATATGTTACGTGCCAAGTATATGGGAAAGAGATATCTACCTTATTATATTATTTTTTTACAAGAAATATGGGTTTTCCCACACGCTTCATCAAAGCACACGCATAGACTAAAATTTGGACTGGTTTACGAGGGAAAAAATAAAAAAAATAAAAAAATCAAGTATTAATTTCATTGAAGATTTTGTTTGGACATCTAAGTCACATTTTCAATTACGTACCACCTTAGAGGTGGGGTAGAGGGGTGGCAGGTTTAGACTTGGAGTGTTCACAAGTACTCTGTCAAGTCACGTATCAAACTGAATCTATGCTTAAATTAGGCCAGGGTTGTGATCAATTTGTGTTTGTATTTGTTTGTTGTTTTTTTTTGGGATGAATGTTTGTGTTTGGTTTAACTCGTACGTGTTGAGCTATATATATAAATGTATATACATAAGATTATATAGCTTAATTCTAACCGAACTCATTTAATTAAATGAGTCAAATTCTTTTAATATAATTTTTAAATTTCATGTTGAGTTTATGGGTTGCGTAAAAAATTAACCGCTCTAGTGTCGTGTGTCGAGTTCAAATCCTATTGAAAAATGAATATAAAATTATATAGGTCAATTTTAATCTAATTGAGCCGTGAATTGGGCTCTATATATTAATATATATACCCCCAGAAGAGTTAGCTATGATCACTTGCAAGAATCCCACCAAAAACACAATCGATCCCATGGGTGCAGCTAGCTCTTCCTCCAAGTCCACAGGAAGCTCCCAAAAAACCATTCAAGAAAAAACATTATCAGGAGTTGGCAACCTCATCAAGCTCCTCCCGACCGGCACTGTCTTCCTGTACCAGTTCCTCAGCCCTGTCTTGTCCAACAATGGCGACTGCAAAACCATCAACAAGTACCTCACCGCCATTCTTGTTGTTCTCTGCGGTTTGTCTTGCTTCTTTTCTTCCTTCACAGACAGCTACGTTGGAGATGACGCTAAAACACACTGCGGGGTTGTAACAAGCAAGGGTCTTTGGCCCTCGCCGGAGTCTAAGAAGGTTGACTTGTCGACGTATAAGCTTCGGTTTGCGGACTTCGTCCACGCCTTTTTCGCTGTGCTTGTGTTTGCCGCTTTGGTGCTTTTGGATGGAAATACAGTTGGGTGCTTCTATCGGGTGTCTGAGTCCACTGAGAAGACTTTGCTCCAGGTGCTGCCACCTGTTGTTGGCGCGGTTTCTAGTGTGGTTTTCGTGGTGTTCCCTAATAAACGCCATGGAATCGGATACCCTTCAAGTGAGCCTTCGCAAGATTCCAAGTCTGGTGGAGAAGTAAGTTTAGTATCGACGACGAAAGTCTAAGGAAGTTTGTGGTTGTGTTTGTGTGTGGTTTTCTTCTTCTTATTCTTTACCCTGTTGCCTTGTACGATTGTACTCATGTTTCCTTGTCTAGAGGGTTTGAGTTTAATTGACATATATATGTTTGGTGGCTGTCATGAAGTTGTAATTTGTAATTTATTCCTTGTAACGAGGGGTGTTTCATATTTGGATTCAATTCAGTCCCAAAGGGAAGGCAATTCGATCTTCCACAAACTTAAAGGCCTCACAGTCTAATTCTTCCACAAAATTAAAGCAAACAAAAGAGAATTCATGTCTTGGAGCGACGTGGTGCATGCTCATGATCAATATTTCTTTAATTCTCCTGTGCGGCTTACTGTTCAAAGAAAGAGAGTCATTTCAAAGAAAACGTGTTGTCAGGACTCAGAGATAAGATGAAGAAGGTGTGGTGGCCGCGGGCTGTTTCACAGCCACATCTTCTTTTCTTTCTTTTTCTTTTTTTTCGTTTTTCGGTCATTTTTTAATGCGTCTTCAGTATTTTTTTTTTTTTAAAAAGAAAACAATAAGGGATAGCCGGAAAGGAACACCATTAATATACTAATAAAATAGTATTCCATTTTTTTTTTAACAAAAACTTATATTAATATACTAATATTAGAAATTTAGAATTATGAAAAGATGCCAGTTTATTATTTTGTTTGTATAAATTAGTTACTAATTATTAAAAAAAATGTCTTGGTTCTATTCTTTTATTCTTTTATGCCACCTTTTTATTTATAATATTGTTAATTATAAATGTATGCTAGAAATATACATTATTTATGAAAAGTTTTAAACATAGAAGAATAAAAAAAAATATAATTGAATCTAAAAAAAATATGCAGACAAATTTATTACTAGCAATTAAATATTAAATCTCAAAAGCAAGGGAAATAATTATAAAAAAATATTATATATATAAAATTAAATATAAAAAAAAAAGACTTCGTTTAAAATTGTCGTATAAGGCCTCATAATATATTGAGTTTACATCTTTTATTTGTAAATGCCAATTCTTTAGGATTTTTGGGTTTGAAACTAATTTTGGCCTAATGGTGATGATTATGACTGTTTTGACGGAGGCAACCAGTAAAACACGTCTGAAAAATTTTGTGGGAACATCAGAAGCTTAGTATTCGCCGGAAATTTGGTGGAAAGGGCGCTAATTATTAGCTTTTTATTATGATGTTTTTATAAACCAACCTTCTCTTTGTATGATGTTTACCGGAATGATTTTTTGGTATTATATATTTATATATATATATATATGTTTATCCGGATTTGTTATTTTGTGTGATGTTTATGATGTCTAATTTATTTTTCAGCTAGCTTTATCTGTTATTGTGCAGTGCGTATGATCGATCGGTGTTTAATTTGTTATCTGGACATTTTGCTCCGGTATAGCGGTACCGGCCGGCCGGTACATAAGAAAATTATAAAAAAAGTAAAAATAAAAATAATAATTGGTCTTCTGCTACTGGTAGGAAGTCAGCCACCTTCCTACTTCTTCTTGGCGCATGGATCACGTGCCAGGAATATTTCTTCTTGGCGCATGAGGTATGTGCAGGAATTCTATCTTCCTAAACTTCCTGGTAGGCACGGAACTAGTGGAGCCGACAGAGTCATGGCCTCCCTCAGTTTTAAAAAAAAAAAAAAAAAAAAAAAAAAGAAGTGAAAAAAAAAATTTAGTCCATTAATCCTTGCCAACAAATTTTTTTAACTCTTAGATTCCATAAGAGCTTAATTCTAGCTTTATCCCTACTTCTAGGATCGTATTTCCTGGCATTTAATATAACTAGCTTAAGAGATTTTATTTTTTATTTTTTATTGTATAGAAATGATATTTCTACCCATCTCATTTTTAAATTTATCATTAGATTTATGAGACCAACATAAGGTCTCACAAATTCAATTATGAATTTGAAACTTAATTGTATGAAGATGTGTAGGAGGTATAGGTGTATCATTTTTTTTTTTTTTGTAGTGATTGTTTGTGGCCGAATGAGAAATGATCTTTTTACATCTCATATATATTTCATATATATCTCTTTTTTAAATTAACTATTGAATTTAAGATTTACATATGAGTTTTACAAATCAAATAATTAATTTTTTAAAAAAAAGACGTACAAAATATATATGTGTATCACGTCTTTGGCTGAAAACCTCAACCAATTGGGACAAGGATCACTTTGAACTAGAGGGGATCCGGTTAGTGTTAATTTAAAGACAAATTTGTCCATTCACATTTTATGAACAAATTTGTCCTTAAATTAACCCTCTTATTCATTTGAACAGAAGAAAATTCAAATGCCAATTTAATGGCCGGGATCAGATCCTCGGAGAAAAAGTAAGCTGTTATTAATTGCCAAGTAATTGGTTAAAGCAGGCCCTCACCTACTTGGAGAAGGAAAAAAAACAAACCCTGGATCCACGTGAGTGACTTGTGGGGCGGCTAAAAAAATACATCCTGGCCGGTCATTCAAGATCGTTTTAATTGCCGCTTGAGAGGTGAAGGATTTAGTCTAAGTACTCTAGAAATTAATGACTGAATCCTCAAAGCTTGGATTGGATCAGGAAGGAAAGTAAACGAATTGAAATGACATCCATCCATCCAATTCTCTTCCATTTCATTTTACGTTAAAGAAGATTGCATAACATTCATACCAGTGGTATCTTAAAATGCTTCAAAGTATTCATTTTAAGTTAAACGGTGAGTTTAGGTTTGTGTTAAAATGTGATAGCAAACTCAATCCCTATTTGCATGCTAAATAAAAACTGAATCCCTATTTTTTCTCTCAAAAAAAAAAAAAAAAAAAAAAAAAAACTGAACACTATTTTGGTGTTAAACATGCTGTAGCTAACTCATTTATGCATCGGTTTTTTTTTTTTACAAACAAACTGAAACTAAAACGTAGTGACTATCTACTACCCCTTGGAGTTCGTCTTCAAATTTGATCAACCAAAAAGTTTTCTCTCTATAGATTTGTGGGGATCATATGTATTTTATTAGAGTATATATATTTTTTGATTTACGATTATATGATTTTTTTTTTTTTTTTTTAATTTATATTTTGTTGTGTTCCTACAAATGATATTCTGCTTTTCTTTGCAGTGTTTAATATTATGCATCAACTTTTCCACCTATTTTAATATATGTATGTATGTATAATTACAGAGTAAATTTATGGAGCGCAGAGTTCTTGGAGTATTCACTCACTTCTTTGAAAAAAAAAAAAAAAGTCTGAACTTTTTAAATTGTCAAATGTGCGTCCAAACTTCAAATAAAACTATGCAAATAAAAAATGTTTACTGCACTCTCAGCCCTTTACCTTAATTAAAGCACAACAATTATGATTGTGTTTCTCGAAAAGAAAAGAAAAAGATTATGATTGTGTGATCATTTCCTTTTACCTTTACAAAATCGTTCTATACAAAAAATACAGTAATTTTTTTTTTTTTTGTTTCAATGGAAACCAACGCTACTTGAGAATTTAATTTGACTTATCGCCTCTGACACCATTTTGTAGGAAATGAATCCATCTCAAATTCCAGTAAAAACTCAGGTATTGTATTGTTATTAATTTATTATTATCACTCTTATTATTTAAAAGCCAGAAGCGAGAGACTTACGGGTTTTTCAAATCTTTACTCTGCCGTATTAAACGTAAGGATTCCTTTCTAGATTTTATTTCCTTTGTAAGAAAATAGAGGTTAATAAATACCTTTATGCAATATATGATTAGTATTTTTTTTTTTTGTTTTTTTTTTCCTTTGATTTTCTTCTTCCTTTCCTTTTTTATTTCCCTTCTAATTTATATATTATTTTTTCTTTCGTAAATTTTACAATAAATTTAGTAAAATTATGGTGAGAGAGAAAGATTCACATCGTTGTGTTTTGCACAAGGTGTGACGATTTTTTAGTTTACACTATTATTTATTAATTTTTTAAATCCTTTTTTTTGGAATGTGTAATACACATTGTTTACATACTTAATTGATAGACGACATTGCTTTTAAGGTTTCATTAGAATGAGAAAAATTATATATAAAATACAGTTATTTTTTGTTATATTAGTATGTTTGATTCTTTGTTTTTTGTCAAAATAAATAATGCTCTTACTTTCTTATTCTCTTATATAAGTGGTTTTTGATTTAGCCTATAACAAAAATTTGAGGTATATACACATACACTCCATAATTTTTGTTTGCTTTCTTAGAATCGAGAAAATATATAGCAAATAATTATTTTCCATTATTTGAGTAAATTCACTTTCTTTCTTTTTTCTTTTTTTTGTCTCCTTTTTTTTTTTGTCTTTATTTTATTTTTGGTCAGGTTAGTATGTTATCGTTTTTTATTTTTTATTTCTGTTATAATTTATATATATTTTTTATTTATGTTCTAAAAGTAGTTTATAGATATTTTTATTTTTATTTTTTTAACGTTATATATGCAAAGGATGATCGTAAGAAAAATCTATATTTGACAGAACTTATTCCTATACCTATGAGGTTATGAATTTATTGTAATTGGAGAAAGTATACAATAAAAGAAAAATAAAATTATTTTTATACTATATGACTATTTTCATTTTTTTTTTTCGTTTGTCATCTGTTTTCATTTTTTGTCCTTATTTTATGTTCTAATTTATATATTATTTATTATTTTGTGCTAAAAGTATTTTCTTTTATGATATATATGTGAAGGATGGTGGTCGAAAGAAAAAAAAAAAAATAAAAAAAAAATCTCATTTTGTTGGGACTTCTTCCTATACCTATTAGTTTCATTGAAACCGAGAAAAATATACAAAAAATACAAATTTTATGTTTCAATTTTTTGTTCTAAATGTAGTTTCTTTTACGTTATACATGCAATACATATATACACTTCTAGAATATTGAATGAGTTACACTTCATTTCATATTGCCCTCAATTTTAAAGGTAATAAGAAAACAATATTTATAAAAACGACAATATAATATTTGGCTTCATGTTTTATGGTTTATAAATTGTTTATTATTTATTATTTGATTATGGTGAGATTGCGATTTCTTTAGTTTAAATATGTTAATTGTTAACAAAAAATTTTTTTGGGTTTCTTTTGTAAATATTGAATACAAGTTATAGCAATGATGTGGTGAGTATACTATTTTGTTCTTTGTTTTTGTGAATTCCTATATTATGTAAAAGGTCTCTTGAATTAACTTCTATAAAAATTGAATAATGTGATTACTTATAAAAAAAAATTTGAATATATACGATTTATTTTGATTCCTTACAAGATAATTTACAATACACATTTACTCATTTTCAATCCTATTTCTAAATTTTTATTTTATTTCTTAAATTAAATGTAACATTCTAATTTGTTATGCAGTTTTAATTAGTAAAAATTCACGTATGACGCGGGTTATATGCTAGTATTATATAATATATATATACTTATCCCACCATATAAGTACAAAACAACGTACCCCACCAAGATATACATTCATATATACATTTGTTTTGATTACAAAATAGGCGAATTAAAAACCTAACAAGAATGTCTTGCATTTCTTTTCCTATTATTTAATTTCAATCGATCACCCAATCGATGACCGATTCAAGAAATGAATATAAAAGTAGATACAAGAAAAATGTGGCAAGTATATATATATGTGCATATATTTTGTGGAAAAATGAGCTGTCAGTGAAAGCTGGCATATAACTGCCGACAATTGTCACTAGCATTGTTCCATAACCAATTAGCCCACGTTTCTTGTGTGTGTATATATATATATATATCACTCTTTGACTTTTTATCAACCACACCAAGAAGTTTTGTTAAAATATTAATTTATCATTTCTATTAATTAGTTTAAATTTTTAGGATAACCATGGTTTATCATATATATATATATATATATATATATATATAAATAAGAAATGATTAAAACACTCACACTACATAACACCAAGGTACAATGGAGTGGGGTTCATGTGTGGGCCCTACTCCATTGTGCCTTAGTGTTGTGTCATTGTTGTGTAGTGTGAGTGTAAGGATCACTCCCCTATATATATGAATAATGATTCAATGCCACTCAAATGTACAACTTTTCACCACCTTGCCTATGTGGCAAGGTGGTCCTCCACTATTTTTTGAGTTTTTTTATTTTTTAAAAATAAATTAAGATGGGGGACCACCTTGCCACATAAACAAGGTGGTGAAAAGTTGTATATTTAGGTGGTAGTGAATCATTACTCCTATATATATATGAAGAGTGATTCTTGCACTCATAGTGCACAACACCAAGACACAATGGAGTGGAGCCCAATGTGTAGACCTCACTTCATTGGAGAAAGAGAAATGATCCCTACACTCATTTCTCACAACAGCCCCACAATAAGTTGATGTGGCTGGTAATATTTTATTATTTTTTTACAAAAAGAAAACAAAAGAAAACAAAAAAAATAATAAAATATTACCAGCCACATCAGCTTGTTGTGGGGCTGTTTTGAGAAATGAGTGTATGGATCATTTCTCTTTGTTTTCTTTTCTTTTCTTTTTGTAAAAAAATAATAAAATATTACCAGCCACATCAACTTGTTGTGGGCTGTTGTGAGAAATGAGTGTATGGATCATTTCTCCACTTCATTGTGTCTTACTGTTGTGCACTTGTTGTTCACTGTGAGTATTTCTATCATTTTCCTATATATATATACATGTATAGAAAGTTAAATTTCTGAATTCGAACATTAATGCTTTCGTGATTGAACTCAATTTTAATTATTTAAATATTTTATACTTGTTGGACCCATTTGTTGAAAGAGAGGTTGAACCAAACGTATGGGGAGAAGTATGTACTAGCTGCTAAAATAATAATTTTTAATTAGCTTACAATTTTTGTATCGATACTTAGATTTTTTTTTGTTTTTTTTAATATAAATTGTAGCTACAAGGTCATATAAATGCATGTTAAAAATGATTGATACTTCACCATACTTCAAGTGATCAGGCAGCTTTCATATAATATATTAAATTATCCTTTAATTATAAAATTTAAGCTTATAGATTTAGATCAATAATATTATATTTTTAATTTATTATCGTGTTTCTTACGATTGTTTAACTTAATTAATGGCTAATGCTCACATTTATTCTCAGGATATGATGGTGGCCGGCGGCCAGACTTGTGGATTACGACACCAAGATGACGTAAGAGGGGACGTATCCATGCAAAGAGTTTAGAGGAATGCTAGAATATATCCTGGTGTTCTTCTGATGTACATTTAGAATGACATAGATATAATTAAAAATTATATCTATATTCTTTTGGATGGCATAAATATAATTTTTTTAATCAAAAAAATTATATTTATGTCATTCCAGATATACATTAGGAGAACACCAAGAGATACTTTAACATTTCTTAAGAGTCTAAGAACGAAGAGTACACGTCCAACAGATTTGATCGCAGTTCATCCAATGTAACTTTCAAAGAGGGAATCTTTATTGAGGCACAAGTTCATCCAAATCACTCGATGGATAAACCACATGCAAGGGGCCAATGCGCGTAGATCAACAACTAAAAGGATGAGAAGCTTGACCGACACAATCGATCTCAAATGTATTTCAGCTTTAGTTAACCGTACCACTTATATAATCGCTTAGGATTACTATTGTTGTAAAGAGATAAAACACCCTACCCCACCCCCGGCCGGGCGGCCCCTTCAATCTTAATGATTGGGGCATTATAACCACTTCAAGTGTATGATTTTATTCGGCATCAGAGCTATATATCACAATACACACTTCTCTTTTTATGGCTTTCAATCACTAAGAAAAATAGTGATTTAGTGCCGCTTGTACTAAATGGCGCTCAATAACGCTAAATTTAAATTTAGTGCTATTTAAATAGTAAAAGTGATGCTACTGTTTACTATTCAAACCACGCTAATTTAAATTTTGCTCCGTTTGCTTCCCAAACGACAGTAATTCTGGGGGTGAAAAAATTAGTTATATGTTTTAGTTTAATGTGTTTGAGGGAGAGAGAGAAAGAGAGAGAGGAGAAGCTCCTGCGTGCAGCACTACCGGGGCTTGGCGACGTCATCAAGCTCCTTCCCACCGGCACAGTCTTCTTGTACCAGTTCTGCAGCCCTATCTTCTCCATGCTATGGCCACTGCCACTCCTACAACAAGTATCTCACCGCTTTTCTTGCCGATGGGTGCGGTTTGGCTTGCTTCTTTTCTACATTCACCGACAGTTACGTGCGTTAACGTTGCTGAAAAAAAACCTACTACGGGGTTGTAACACACAAGGGTCTTTGGCCCCAGCCCCCTTTAGAGCCTGCAGGCGTCACAAATCCGTCCAGGAACGTGAACCCGTTGCCAGAAAAACCTTCAGAAATCAGACTTTGTTCATGCTTTTTTGGCGGTGATAGTGTTTGCAGCTTTGGTGCTTTTGGACACAAATGCTGTCAAGTGCTTCTATCCGATGTCTGAGTCCACTTAGAAGACTTTGCTCACCGTGCTACCTGCCGTTGTTGGTGCGGTTTGTAGCGTGCTTATACCGTTGTACCCTTCCAAGCGACATTGAATGGGATACCCTTCAACTATGTCTTCAGAGAACTCCACGTCTCCACGAGAGAATTACCTAAATAATTAAGGAAGTTTGAGTGTACGTGGTTTCTTCATCATACCTTGTTGTCTTATATATATATTTCCCGTTCATAGGTTTGGCATGCATATATAGTTTTTACTGTACGTTCAAATTGTAACAAGGGGAGCTCAATTCATGGGAGGAATTGAGTTTAAAAGGGGAATGACCTCTCCATTATATTGTGTCGATCACAACCAGGAATGGGTATCTCTGTTCAGCTACGAACAATAATATTGGTATAAAAAAAATAAAATTAAAGGGTTTGACATATGTTTGTGCGTTTGTCTCTTTCCTTCTCTCTTTTCTAATTTCTACCAAAAACACAAAGAAAAAGAAGAAAGATGTGCCGATACTTTTGAATAGGTATCAAGTCTTCTTTCTTCTTCTTCTTCTTCTTCAAAAAAGGGTATCAAGTCTTTCATGATGCATTAAGTAATAATTTATGAGGGCTTTAAGGCTTTTGTACCCTTGAAAACTATACATATATATATATATAAACGTAAGAGGTACGGTGGTCGGACCACACCCTTTGGTCCTAAGGCCATGGGTGGTTGAATTACCCCACATGGCAAAAAAATTGAAAAAAAATAAAAAAAATAAAAATTTGAGGAAGTGGTTCGGCCACCTCTGCATTTTTTTTTAAATAAATATATAAATATTTAGTTTTTGAAAAAACTTCTGTTTTTTGTTTTTATTTTTTTATAATAAGTGACATGTGTTGCACTTTGATTGGAGTCAATATTGAACATTAATGGATACTGTTAACTTAATTTCCTAACGACAGAGACCTTTTTTTTTTTTTTTTTTTAATTAATTTTTTATGCTTACCCTATGGAGTAGGTTAATCAATTTTTAAAACCTATAGATAGGGCTAATGTCAAAACCCTCAAATCTCGTGGACCAATTTTACATTTATTCATTTTTAAAAAATAAAAGTAAAACTTCACTTATTCTTTAAACTATTATGCGATTGTCGATCTCTCCCTAAACTTTAAAAATATGCAATGCAGGGTTCTAATCTTTTGACCCCTTTCATAGACCTCCTACCATTTAACTTAAATGGCTCATGTGTAAAATATCTGTTATACCCTAAAATATTTAGAAAAATACAACTATGCCCTTAGTTATAAATTTTTTTAAAAAAATAAAAATAAAAAACAAACAAAACAAAATAAAAATTTCATAAAACAAAAAAGGGTAAAAAATCATAGAAAAAAAAAATGACGATTCATGGCGCGCATGGCTGTGGGTCTTGAGAGACCCACGATCACGCAGTGGGGTTTTTTTCACTTTTTTTTTTTTTTTTTTTTTTTTTTTTTTTCCATTTATTAGGATTTAACAAAAAATCCTTATGGTGTATGGGTAAATTAAATGAAAGGAGCAGAAAGATTAAAACCACATTACAAATTTATAAAGTTTAGGGGGAGATTAAAAATCGAGCCGTAATTTACACGTTAGTGAAGTTTCATTTTTTTTCTTTTTTTTTTCTTTTTTTTTTTTTTTTCCTTTTTTTTTTTTTATTTATTTTTTATTTATGAAATGGTACTTAATTATGAAATGTAATAAGAAGTAGGGGTGTACATGCAGACAGATATTAACCGTCCGCATCCACTATCTGTACATGCATGTGGATGCGGTTAGCAAAAATCAATATTTACATATGCAGATGCGGATACCAGTTTTAAGGCATGCGTATGGATGCAATTATTAACCGCATCCGCATTCTCTTTTTATATATATATATTCACCAAAATGACGTTGTTTTGTTTTTTAGTACCAAAATTATGTTGTTTTGAATTAAGTATATGTTATGTTTACATTGGCTTGGTTGACTTTGTTGCTTTCTTGTGTAAGGGTCCGTTTGGGTTTGCGATTTCAAAAAGTGCGATTTTAAATAACGATTTTAAAATGTGCGATTTGAAAAAAATGATTTTTAAAAACGCAGTTAAGCGTTTGGCAAAATTGCAGTTTACCCTTTAAAATCGCGAATTTACCTTTAAAATTTTGCGTTTTCAAAAAAGCACCATCTTATCTGCGATTTGAAAAAGCAGATTTTCTGCGTTTTTAAATCGCAATTTTTAAAAACGCAGTTCCCAAACGATCTATGTTCTACGATTTGGTTTAAAATCGCACTTATTGTCTACGAAATCGCAATCCCAAACGCACCCTAAGCCTCGAAGAAACGTCATTCTCACCTTATAATGATCATCATTTGTCTTTAATTAACTTGTAAATAGAAGGTTTAATTTAAGGGTACGTACGTAGACTTTAAAATTCACAACTTGCAAAAACAGATTAATTTAAAGAGAGAAGCCTAGCAATTCTCACCTCGTCACAGTTTTTTTTTTTTTTTTTTTTTTTTTTCTATCTATTCAAATATGGGAAAAAGGGGGAAAGGGGAAAACCTCGTCACAGTTGAATGGTCTTCCACCATACTGATCTTGGTGTATATATATGAAATGTTAAATTATTATTTAAGTTGTTTAGATAAATGATGGTTTAATTAACATATATGGTACATAGAAAAGGTACTCCGAGTTCGAAATTTGTCTTCACCGTTTAATTAGCTCCCACTTCAATTTAATATCTCATGTGTTGAGTCTCATTTATTAAGAAAGATAGGATTTGGCCACAAACGTGAAAATAAATATTAAAATATTAATTAAATAATTAAATTTACTATTTTTTATAAACTTAAATATTTGAAATGAGTGACGATTTAATTATCGTGACAAACCAAATTAGACTCTCAGCAAGGCAAGCGACAGTATTGAAATACGTACCTCAGGGCAGTGACATATATATGGTTCAAATAAACCAGCCATCACACGTCAATAGTGTGCCATACATAAAATAAACAAATAAAGATCAAAGATCTTCACCATATTTGTATGGTTCGGTATATATATATAATATATACAGCAGTAAAAGGACGTAAATGCACTTATATATATATATATATATATAGCTTTCAAACCAAAAATGGCTAGAAAAAAGTTTTATTTATTTATTTTTTTTAACGAAAGATCTGGGTACTTCATTGATCAAAGATCACAAGTATAAAGCTCTGCAAAATCATAACCACATGCTATGAGGTTACATAGTACTTATAAATACAAACAAAATTCTTACATTAATAAAGTGCTATCTATATATGACTTTCATTTTTCGCTAACCCATATACAAAAATAGTTAAAGAGCATATCTGCTCCAAGCAGATTCGATCTAAGACAAAAGTAGCTAAATATCATAGAAAAATTTATTTACACCGGCCGCTCCCCTCATACCGAACTATTCAGGCAGTGAGAGATAACCTCTCACACCTAACTAACATTCATCTCATAGATCGCCTATGATGACAAATCTAAAGAGAAGAAAACACTACAAAAAACTTGGTTTTTAGCCACGTGGTGATTACCCACATTGCGATTTTGCCATGTGGGTAATTCACCACGTAGCGAAATCCTTTGGGTTGGTAATGAGCCACGTATATTTTAGTCACGTCGCCAATTAGCCATATTGTGTATAATTGTCACGTCGCCAATTGGCCACGTGGCAAATAATACACATGCTCAAATATTCATATATTTTATTATTATTATTATTATTTTTTTTATTTTTTTTAAGAAATTGAAATTTTTCTGAATTTTTTTGAGGTTTGAAATTTTAGCCACGTGATTTATACACATGGCTAATATATATATATTCAGAAATTGAAATTTTTCTAAATTTTTTTGAGGTTTGAAATTTTAGCCATGTGATTTATACACGTGGCTAAAATATTCATATTTTCTTTCATATATATATATATATATATATATATATATATATATATATATATATATATATATATATTGGTAGCCGACTCGGCTACGTGGATTTTAAATTTATATGTTTTACCACTTCGCAATAGTACGAATTAATTGTACTATAGTAAGGGTTATCGAACCACAGAGATTTAGGGTTGTTTGCGTAACTGAATATTTAAATGAACGTATCTAACTTAATTTAAGATAGACACAAAAGTAAAGTTGTAGAATTGAAGCTACAACAAATAAAGTAAAGAAAAGCGGAAATTGAAAACAAACTTAAAGGAAACTTAGGGTATTGATCTTATCCACTCCCCAACCGATAAAATGCTTAACGTCTATATAGATCTTCCTAATATGCATGATATGAGCGCGTAATGGGTGTCAACCATTACGACGACCTCGACATGAAAATACTTTAGTTAAGACGTAATCATAAAGCACTTAGTTTTACATTAAACAACTCCACATAAAGATTTAAACTACAATTGAAAAACGTTTACACTACCAAAGGTGTGGAGGGATTAATGCTCCCTACCTTACTACTCTATAACACATCCTAATAAGCATACACAATATATGAAAACCCTAATTAGGCCATAATGATAAGGTATCTAGTTTCACACCGATTGCATCACGTAAAAGTTACACTATAATTGAAAAAACGGTTTAAACTACCAAATTTGTGAAACAACTGGTATTCCCTAATATACCCTATAATGTGACTCTAATAGGTAAACATATATCATGTCAAAAAGCATCATTGCACAAGACATCATTCTCTTTAAAAAATGTTGATTTTACTTATGAATCCAAGAAAACTCATAGACAAGCATAACTCTTTTTCATGAATAAATAGATTGGAATATTGAAGACAAAACATTTTAGCATGAGTTTTGAAATCCTCTAGCCTTACACAATTATCAAACATATTAAGAAAATCTCAAGAACACTTCATGGTTTTTGGATAGGATTTTGATCAAACTCTAAGAACTAATTTAGCTAGACATAATTGAATCTAATCTAAGCATGAAAATTAATGAAAACAGTAAAGATTAAGCTAGAAAATTGAAGAACAACACTATTATTAAACTAAGAAAATTCGGATTACATAAAAAAAAATGAAAAAATTAAACTAAAACATGAAGAACAAAGAGGAAAAAGCAAAGGAAATAAGCTCTCTGGATTTCGGTCCAGAGAATAGCATCAAAGTAAACTAAAACACAAGAAATTAAAGTTGATACACCTGAAAAATCCGAAACCCCCAAAAGATGCATGTCTAAACCTAAATCCCTAATCTCATATATATAAAGAATTTGATTTACAAAAAACCATCAAGAGTTAATTCTAGCCGCACAAACAAAGCTGGTCGGTGTCCATTTCTGTCCACAAAATCCAACTTATGATTTGAATTACATAAAGAATTCAAAAGATCTGGAAATATCTTATTTTCTGGAAGACGGAATATTCGATCGATCGATCGTATTTCGCTCGATCGCAGTTGGGGCTGTCTTGGTTCGATCAATCGCATCTCGCACGATTGATTTTTCTTCGACTGATGAACTTCGATCGATCGATTATAAAATCGATCGATCGAATTTCCTTGTTCAATTTTTCAACTAATAGGAACAATCTCGAACTCTGAAAATGACTAAAATACTCTTGATGTATTTTCAGGCTAATTCAAGTGTTTTGAATTAGATTTCAACTAAGACCTGAAAATAAGACACAAAACAAACTACAACAAAACGTTATATATACAACACAAACTATGTTTAACAAATGCAAATTAAGAGGTCTTGAATCGAATAATTCAAGACTTATCATATATATATATTCAGAAATTGAAATTTTTCCAAATTTTTTTGAGGTTTGAAATTTTAGCCACGTGATTTATTGGCCACGTCGCCAATTGGCCATGTGGCACATAAGCCACGTGACTAATTTATTAAAATCCTTTTAATTTATTTTAAGATTTAAAATTTTAACCATATAGTTTATTAGCCACGTTACTAATTGGTCATGTGGCACATAAATCGCATGGCTAATTTATTAAAATTATTTTAATTTTTTTTAAAAAAAATTTAATCATAATTTTAGTCATGCGGTTTATTGGCCACGTGGCACATAAACCACATGGCTAAAATATTTTTTTTTTTTTCTTCAAGAGTTAAAAATTTTTAAAATTTGAAATTTTAGCAACGTGCTTTATGGCCACGTGGCAAACAAACCACGTCGCCACTTGCATGTTTTGGGGGGAAGGAGTCCTGCGCGCCTCTCGTTTAATTTAAATTTGTCTTTGATTTCAATTTTTATTTTTATTTTTGTTTCTTTTTAAACGTCGGATCTGTCGCCTGCAAACAAAAATGGCGACAAATCTGGCTTCTTAATATATATATTTTTTGTAGAAATCTCTCTATCTCTCGTCTCTCCTCATTTTCTTCTTTTTTCCTTATTGTTTTCAACTCTCTCATCTCTCCCCATTTTCTTCTTTTTTCCAACTCTCTCATTTCTCCCCATTTTTCATCAAAAAAATTTCTCACTCTGTTTGTATTTTTTTTTTCAGCAGACGACGACTCACCCCCGCTCGGACGCACGACTCGATCGCCAACACTCGGAGAAGTTCGTTTTTGTCTTCGGTGATGGAGAAGAGGCCAGTGATTTATAGGTCATTTTGATGGTGATTTTTGGTCCTTTGTTAGTCACCAGAGTAGTTGGTGTCTTTTGGTGTTTTTTGCTCATTCTCGGCCAAATGGGTATTTTGGAGTGGGTATTTTTATCGATCGGTGGTTTTTCTTGCTGGCGTGGGTATTCTCGCCGGCCCTCACCGGATCTCGACGAGTTGGACGAAGATCCGTGCGGATCTCGCCGGATACACGGGCCCTTTCGGGAGATCCAGTGAGATATACGTACGTATATGTATATATATATATATATATCGTATACAATATTAGGAAGAAAAAAAAATAAGAAGAAGAAGAAGAAAAGAACGGATCGATATCTATTCCTTTATTCTTTTTTTTTTTCTTTTTTTTTTTAAAAAAAAATATTGATTTTGGCGACGTGGGTTAGGAATAGGTGGCTAAAAAGGCAAAAAATATATAATTTTCCATTTTTTAAAAAAAAATCAAAATCAAAATACATTTAGCCACTTGAGGGTGGCACGTGGCTAAAAGTCACGTGGGCCACATATATAAAAGGCCACGTCTCTAAATGTTCATTTAGCAACAACCAGATTTACCACGTGGAACCCACGTAACTAACTGCACGTGGCTAACAGTTAGCCACGTGTATGACCTCATGCATGTGACTAACTGGATGTGGCTAAAAAACAAGTTTTTTGTAGTGAAACTATTATTCAAAGTAAAAACAATATAACACGAAAGTAGATAGACAGATACATAGCAGAGAAGTCAAAATTGTTAATCTGGTCGGAAAACACCTACAAACAAAAGAAAAACTAAAATGAAAAATGGAGAGTAGGAGTGGGGAGTAGAAAATAAAAGGGAGAGGAGGAGAGAACATATTTGTTCTCTTCTCATCTCAAATCTGTTTTCTGAGGGTTGGGGTGAAGTCTAGAAATTCTCTAGCTATCATTTAACTTCACTACAAAAAAAATTTTTTTTCGCCACTTGCAGTTCGCCACGTGTACGGTCACTGTACACGTGGCGAACTGTTGGCCGCGTGCAAGTGGCCACGTAAATACACGCGGTGGGTCCGGTTGACACTAACTGCACAATTGGCCGCGTGTATTAAAATACACGCGGCTAACAATTGGCCGCGCGTATTTTAATACACGCGGCTAATTGTTAGCCGCGTGTATTTTAATACACGTGGCAATATGTTTTTTTTTTAAAAAAAATTAAAATTTTTTTTTATTTAATTTAAATCTGTATTGAATTATTTTTTAAATAATTGATTGTATTTTTAATTTAATTCTTTATTTTAGAGGAAAAAAATATAATAACTGAAAAAAAAAAAAAAAGGAAAACACAAACAAGTTCAGTAGAGAGAGAGAGAGATAGAGAGAGAGAGAGATACAGAGAGAGAGAGAGAGAGATAGAGAGAGAGAGAGAGAGACAAGAGAGACAAAGAGAGAGATACAGAGAGAGAGAGAGACAGAGAGAGAGAGAGCGCGAGAGAGAGAGAGATACAGAAGAGAGAGAGAGCGAGAGACATAGAGAGAGAGAGGAGAGCGAGAGACAGAGAGAGAGAGATACAGAGAAAGAGAGAGAGAGCAATAGACAGAGAGAGAGAGAGAGAGAGAGGGAGAGCGAGAGAGAGAGAGAGATACAGAGAGAGAGAGAGAGAGCAAGAGACAGAGAGAGAGAGAGAGATACAGAGAAAGAGAGAGAGAGAAGAGACAGAGAGAGAGAGATACAGAGAAAGAGAGAGAGAGCAAGAGACAGAGAGACAAAGAGCGAGAGACAGAGAGAGAGAGAGAGAGAGAGAGAGAGAGAGAGGAGAGAGAGAGAGAGAGAGAGAGAGAGAGAGAGAGCGAGAGAGAGAGAGAGAGCGAGAGAGAGAGAGATACAGAAGAGAGAGAGAGCGAGAGAGAGAGAGATACAGAAGAGAGAGAGAGCGAGAGAGAGAGAGATACAAAAGAGAGAGAGAGCGAGAGAGAGATACAGAAGAGAGAGAGAGCGAGAGAGAGAGAGATACAAAGAGAGAGAGAGCGAGAGAGAGATACAGAAGAGAGAGAGAGCGAGAGAGAGAGAGATACAGAAGAGAGAGAGCGAGAGAGAGAGATACATAGAGAGAGTTTGTTGAAGTTACGCGAAATTCATCAAAAAACATAAAAGAGAGACAGAGAGAGCTAACAAAAAAAAGAGAGACAGAGAGAGCTAGTGGCGCACGGGAGAGAGAGAGCTGTTGTTTATCGATTTTTTTTGAAGCAAATTTGCTTTTGAAGCTGCTGTCCAGTACTGGCGCGCGGGAACATGCATTTGAAGCAAATTTGAAACTGCCAAATTTTGGCAGCGTGTCTTCGGCCACGCGGCCAATTTCTTATACGTATATATACATAATAAAATTTGCTTTTATTAATATATATTTAATAAAAACAATTAGCCACATGTATTTTAATACACGTGGCTATATACAAAACGTAATAAATTTATTTTTATTAATATATATTTAATAAAACAATTAGCCACGTGTATTTTAATACACGTGGCTATATACAAACTTAATAATTTATTTTTATTAATATATATTAATAAAACAATTGGCCACGTGTATTAAATACACGCGGCCAATTGGCCGCGTGTAATTAATTACACGCGGCCAACTGTGATGCACATATTTCTAGCCACGTGTACTGTATACACGTGGCTAATTGGACGCGTGTCTACAGTAACAGGTACTGTAGACACGCGGCCAATTGTAGAGTTTTTTGTAGTGCTTCTATATATATGTTTTATAAATAGAAAAAGTTACTATACTATATATATATATATGCAAAAGGAAATTATTTTCCTTCACGAAAACATCTTTCTATGTATAATGGTGGTTTAATTAGTTGGGTTTAAATAGAAAAGTACGTCGTCCAATATCTCATATTTCACGTTGCTTGTAAAGACGAATTGTAGTTCTCTCAGGTCGAAAGAAAACTCAACCAAAGTACGTAGGCTTGCTTGTACAAGAATTTCGTGAAGAAAGAAAAGCATAACTGAAATATGCCACGTGTGCATGATTTCGTAATTAATGTACTTGCTAGCTTAATATAATCTCACCCATGGTGGCATCAATTAATTATAATATAAGGCTCATCTTTTACACAAACAGTAGAGTTGGACTAGTAGATATTTGTCTATTTTTTTCAGGTAATTAACGCTGGCCGCCATGGTCAAATTCTCCATATCTTTGTTGACATTCCCATACAGCCAAAAGAGAGTACGTATATATCTCTGACACAAACGCATGTTGATCAACATGAGTTTGGTCTGATACATGCAACCAGAAATAGATCGATTAGACTTTAATATATATATCGACCCAAACTCTATCACTCTTATATGGGTTAAAACTCTCTTTTAATTTGTGAGACTCATGATATACAATGTTTAATTGAAATGAGGGCTCAGATAAATGACCGAGACAAAGTTCGAAATTGAAATATTTGTTCTGATTATATTAAATCATCATTTATCCCAAAATTTTAAGATAATAAGAAAAAATGAATTTAAATATCGTTTAATAAATATATATATATATATATATTTTTTTGAAATAAAACAGAAGACTTCATTACTGAATATGAGCTCATAGGAGATTACACTTGACCAATGCCAATACAAATTAATACAAGAGAAGCTCATACTGCCCGAAGGCAAAAACCACTGCCCGTAGGCCATTGTGGCTAGATTGTGACTAGAGATAAAGAAACTCCACCCACTAAATATTTAACGCATCGATCAAAGACAAAACTGTTATTATTTGACCAAGAAAATGAAGGAATTGAATATTATATTAATCATTTAATAAATATTTTAACGCATCGACAATACAAATTGTTTATTATTTGACAAAGAAAATGAGGAAATTGAATATTATGTCCTCATGATTATAAGGTTGCCCTTAAAGAGAAATGCTAAATTAAAAAGTGCTTAAATTGTCAGTATATATCAATCCTTCAAATAGAAAAGTATTACTTGAGCTGAATTGGTGTATATATATATATGCATGTTAATTATGTCAGGCACTACTACAACATGCCTTAATTTAAACTATTAATGTTACGTGCCAATTAAGTATATGGGAAAGAGATATCTACCTTATTATATTATTTTTTTACAAGAAATGTGGGTTTTCCCACACGCTTCATCAAAGCACATGCATAGACTAAAATTTGGACTGGTTCACGAGGGGGAAAAAAAAAAATCAAGTATTGATTTCATTGAAGATTTTGGTTAGACATCTAAGTCACATTTTCAATTAATTACGTACCACCTTAGAGGTGGGGTAGAGGGGTGGCAGGTTTAGACTTGGAGTACTGTTCACAAGTCTGTCAAGTCACGTATCAAACTGACTCTATGCTTAAATTAGGCCAGGGTTTTTGATCAATTTTGTGTTTGTGTTTGTATTTGTTTTTGGGATGAATGTTTGTGTTTGGTTTAACTCGTACGTACGTGTTGAGCTATATATATAAATATATATACATAAGATTATATAGCTTAATTCTGACCTAATCTATTTAATTAAATATGTCAAATTTTTTACTATATTTTTTAATTTCGTATTAGGTTTATAGGTTGCATAAAAAATTAACCGCCTTAGTGTCGCGTGTCAAGTTCAAATCCTATTGAAAAATGAGTATAAAATTATATAGGTCAATTTTAATCTAATTTGCGCCGTGTATCTAGGTTCTGTATATTAATATATATACCCCAAGAAGAGTTAGTTGTGATCACTTGCAAGAATCCCACCAAACACAATCGATCCCATGGGTGCAGCTAGCTCTTCCTCCAAGTCCAAAGGATTAATCGATCCCATGGGTGCAGCTAGCTCTTCCTCCAAGTCCAAAGGAAGCTCCCAAAAACCATTCAAGAAAAAACATTATCAGGAGTTGGCAACCTCATCAAGCTCCTCCGACCGGCACTGTCTTCCTGTACAAGTTCCTCAGCCCTGCCCTGTCCAACAATGGCGACAGCAAAACCATCAACAAGTACCTCACCGCCATTCTTGTTGTTCTTTGCGGTTTGTCTTGCTTCTTTTCTTCCTTCACAGACACCTACGTTGGAGATGACGCTAAAACACACTGCGGGGTTGTAACAAGCAAGGGTCTTTGGCCCTCGCCGGAGTCTAAGAAGGTTGACTTGTCGACGTATAAGCTTCGGTTTGCGGACTTCGTCCACGCCTTTTTCGCTGTGATTGTGTTTGCCGCTTTGGTGCTTTTGGATGGAAATACAGTTGGGTGCTTCTATCCGGTGTCTGAGTCCACTGAGAAGACTTTGCTCCAGGTGCTAGTTTGAAAATAGAAGCTGAAATATTATTTCAAAACTTAAGATTTACAATGTGTATTGTTGCCTATATATATACAGGCTTGCTAGAGGCACAAAAGGAAACAGTTTAACAATTACATGATACAAAAGGGAATGATTGAGCTGAGCGATATCTTCATTAGTGTGATGGAATGTTGCCTTGTATGAAATTCTGCATTGTCTGCACTTTCCTTCTAGGACTTAGCATATCACAGGCTGTACATTAGAGTGCTGTACTTTCCTTAGATGCTTTATATGCTGTCTGATCCTCATTATTGGCAGCATGATCTGCTGCTTGAAGCTCTCGGCTGAATGACTTGATTGGCGGAGTGGAGATCATATCAGTATCCTTAACATCCCCCCTCAAGTTGATGGGGAGGGAAGTGACCATTAACTTGCCACGAAGGAGCAGGAATCGGGCTTTAGAGAGACCCTTGGTGAAGATATCTGATGGTTGAGCTGCAGTGGAGATATAATGAGCTTGGATGTCACGATTGAAGATCTTCTCACGGATGAAGTGGTAATCGACTTCAATATGTTTTGTGCGGGCATGGAATACGGGATTAGAGGAGAGGGAGAGAGCACCAAGGTTGTCAACCCATAAACAGGGGACATGCAGTAGAGGAACCCGAAGTTCTTGGAGAAGCATGCGGAGCCAGTACATTTCAGCCACTGCAAGAGCCATCGACCTATATTCAGCTTCGGTGCTGGACTTAGCCACAACAGATTGCTTCTTGGCAGCCCAAGAAATAAGGCAGGGGCCAAGGTACATGCCATAACCGGTGGTAGACCTTCGATCATCAGGGCTGCCAGCCCAATCCGAGTCACAATATCCATTAAGACGCAAGGAACCCCGAGTGTAGCATAGACCAAAGTTGAGATACCCTTTAAATAACGTAAGACTCGCTTAGCTGCCACCATGTGGACAGTAGTGGCGAGTGCAAAAATTGGCAGAGTTGGTTGACACTATACGCAATATCCGTCGCGTAAGAGTGCAATATTGTAAGCGCCGACAATTGTGACGGTACTCGGCAGGGTCACCAAGGGGTTCCCCATCAAAGCGAGACAGTTTCCCAGCCGTGGTGCATGGTGTGAGGCCGCTTGGCTCCATCCATGTGAGTCCGGGTCAGCAAGTCAGTGACATACTTGC
>JAJPGS010002405.1:0-42670 GCA_028654335.1 Alnus rubra
CGCTTTTGGCTCCCCGTATCAGACTTCCCAGGAGGTCACCCATCCTGGATTGCTCTCACAGCGGCTCGCTTAACTGCGGAGTTCTGATAGGTTCATTGCCATCACGGCTTTAAAAAGCGTTGTGTCATAAATGGTGCATTTATACATATAAGCACATCCTCATTCCCAGGCGATGTGGGACGTCATATTTACCTTCCTTTGCAACAATTTTATCTTCCCTGAGCTACCCCCATAACTTTAGTCCGCGACCGCGGGCTAAGTCGTTCGAGGTGGATAGTCAGGTACCTGGGTATCCCTTTTAAGTTTGAGCCTTTTCTTGCGAGATTTCTGCTCGAGAGTTTGAATCAGCTTTGGTGAATTTTGCCTTTTTCTCGGTCTTTGAGGAGCCATATCTTGTGGTGATGAAGCCTTAGATTATCCTTATCCTTTGAAACCCCCAATGAGGGGTTTCTTCCTTAGGCATCCTTCCATAACCCTTTCGAGTCGTTCGAGGAAGGAAGTCTGGCGGATTCTTCCTTGGGTATCCTTCCAAATAACCCCTTTCGGGTCGTTCGAGGAAGGTAACCTTATCCTGGGTATCCCTTCATAACCTTTTCGGGTCCGTTCGAGGAAGGAAACCTTATCCTGGGTCTCCCATTCCATAACCCTTTGGGTCGTTCGAAGGAAACCTTATCCTGGGTCTCCCTTCCTAACCCTTTCAGGTCGTCGAGGAAGGTAACCTTATCCTGGGTATCCTCCATAACCTTTCAGGGTTGTTCGAGGAAGTAACCTTATTTGAGTCTCCCTTCCATAACCTTTCGGTCGTTCGAGGAAGGAACCTTATCCTGGTATCCCTTCATAACCATTTCGGGTCGTTCGAGGAAGGTAACCTAATCTTGGGTATCCCTTCCATAAACCTTTCGGGTCGTTCGAGGAAGGGAGTCGGGTGTGTCTTCATCTTTGTTGATGTAGCTTGATCATCTTTGGAGAAGTTTGATGAAGAAGTGCTTTTACTTTGTTGCGGACTGCTGCTTTATTCTTAGCAGAGATCAATCAATACCTGGGGACTGTCTGTTCTTCCTTGCTCTCGGTGTTGGAAGACCTCTCGCAATTATGACCGAAGAAACTACAATCGCAAATGATTGCAGCCAATCCCAAACCATTTGAATGTACCCATATGCTTGACTTTCTAGTTATTAGCTAAATGCTAATAATGATGCAACTTCAAAGATACATATTTTTCATAACGATCCATATTTCATTATTTAATTAATCTAATAATTTTTTTGTAAATTTGTGATATTTTCCTTTATATCTGAACATACAAGACAGCACCTTTTTCATTTATTCTTTGATATATATATATAGACTTTTTACAATAATTTCTTCTTCTTCTTCTTTTTCTTTTTTTGTTGTGTTGTAAGTGACAATAATTTCTGATATATCAACAATTATTTATTAATGATATTTTAAAATATAGATACTATTTCTCATTAACGACATGATATCTCCTTATATTTCAACGAGATTCTAAACCATAATTAAACTTGGAATCCCATATGGAGACATTAGGCACAGCCTTAGCTTCTTAGGGCTGCCAAACTCACTGATGTGTTAAGGGTCCAAGTAAATGACTTCTGCCTGCCTGGAGGATCGCCGAAAACGCAGCAATTCTTTTATCAATTCCCATCCTCCATGGGTGGAAGCAGGCTTAACACTCATTGTTTCAAGAACTGGGGTAGCTAATAGCAGGAAATGATGAAATTTAGTTCAGGTTTTATACCAAGGATGCCACCTATTTTCACTCGTCGCAGTTGTCGAATGAACTACTACAGCGGACGTCTTTCCAACAGTCGGTGAATGTCACAGCGGCAGCCTGTTCCTCCGGGCGAGCCTACACAAGTTCTATGGCATTAAAATCGTTGGAAGTTTACCTCCCAAGCAAATGATCTTGGTAATGCATTATCAGTTTATAGTTTAGCTATCGAAACGTCAAGTATCAGCATGACATGAAAATCAAGTACTAAATTATTAATAATCAGTAGAAAGAAACTCACCAAAACTTCTAGTTCTTTTAGATTAGGGGAACTTCTTAAGAGGCATAGAGCAGTTAAAACCTCTTCCACATCATTGAAGTTTATGCGTATGGAAAGACAATTTAGATGAACGCATGGTGTAGGCAACTTTTCTGGCACAATTCCAACAGCCAAATACTGGAGAAAAAAGAAGATAGGGAACAAATATAGATCAATCTCCAATAGATGCAGTAACATAGCACTTGGACCTCCCCGTGAAAACTGAATCAGTTCATTGGGATTTACAAAACTATTTAAGCAAACAAGTCGATGGTGCAAATGCCAAGAAATAGGCACAATGACATACAGAAATGAATTCAATAACTGAAACCTGGAAAAACCCTTTAGTGCAGAAAGAAAGAACCTCGTTTCAAATCATAGGAAATTTGCAAAACCCAATGAACTCATTCACTTTCCTATGGCATATGAGGGCCCCTTAATTATGTTCACACAACTATTACCTTCAAAAAGTAGTTCTGAACCTCCAGCCTTTGAATATTGGGCAGATGAACAAAAAATTTGAGCAAATTGGTAGAACTGGAATGAGCTCGCCTTTTATCACTGCTAACATTTTCATATAATCCAATTGAAATGACAGTCAAACAGGAGGTGTTTTCAAAACTAATGTCCTCAAAAACGCCTCCAATATAAAAAAATTGGAGTTTTGGTGCATCAATGTTGAGATGGGTGAAACCGTCAAAGTTCATCAATGTCAATCTCTCTAGCAGAGGGCAGCTAGAAATCAGATTTCCAAACACATCTTGGGCCATGGTCACACGCTGCAGATCAAGGCTCTTCAAGCTCTTGAAGCCTTTAAACGCCAACGGAGGTTTTAGCAAACAATTCAATGACTTTAAATGAATCAAATCGAGGCAAGAAAATAGAGAAGAAGGCATCTTGTAGCGTTGCCCTTTCCAAATTTCAAGAACGAACTCTTTGATAGAGCGCCTTGATAGATAAAGAATCCACCTATCAATGTCAGGAATCCCTAGAAAATCTGGGTGAGATAGTTTGAACTTGTATATTGGGCCATTATGAAGTAAGAGAACATGGTCAACAATGTTCACAAGTTTATTCTTGACAATTGTATGATCTTGAGAAGAAACAGAGAAACATTGATTATCAAACGCAAGATGTGGAAATGTAGCCCATTTGTACCTCCAATTGCTTGACAAAACACTTGTCCTAACTACCTCCCTAATTGACAAATATGAGAAAATGTGATTTATAACATTCTCTGGTAAGTTGCTGATCCTGTCTGCCTCCATCTCCAATCAGCACAGGCACTTTGGTGCTTCTCTTTGTTTCTGAAATATTTCAGGAAAAAAGGAAGATAAAACAATTAGGTAATCAACTCTGCTAGTCGGAAGATAAAACAGTTAAGTACGGGGAAAAATAAAATATAGAATGAACATGCGTTGATAAAAAAAATTATTTTAATAACATGTTAAAAGAGATTAAGCATTCACGATAAATTCGAATCATAACAAATCAAACAAAAAGTAAGCATTTGATATAAACAAAAATGATAATGAATCAAAAACTAGTCAACATGAAATCTTTCTTAACATTCAATCATTAAACATTTAAAAACATTAAAATAGTCTTAAGAATACGTAATAAAAATATACTAGAGCCTTAATGGCGGCTCATCATATTAATATTAAAATATATTGCACAGTACAAATAAAAAGACATGAAAAAGAAACAACTTGTATATTAGAAACAAATCTCCAGCAATAAAGCTCTATGTTCTTCCTTCTTCGATCTCCTCCGCCGTGCGTGGGATCGAGTCTGGCTAAAACTGAAAAAAAAAAATCAGTTAAATAAGAGAAAAATTTAACCTTTCTTCGTCAAGAGTAAAGGAATTTTTACAGCACCGTTTTAACATTTCTTCGTAATGAAAGAAAGGATTTTTCACTTTTTCTACGAAGAAAGGAATTTTATTCTTTTAATTTCTCTGCTGCTGCAGTGCGGCGCTGCTTGTTTTCTTCTCTTCTTTTCTTTTTCTTCTTTCTTTGCTTTGGTCCCACGGAGTCCCCAGCACTAGCAGCCAAGTTACATTTTCCTTCTCTTTTTATTTAATTAATAATTAAACAATATTCTCTTCTCCAATCATATATATATATATAAAAGCCGAGTTTTTCCTTAGAATGGCATAGAATAGTGACACGTGGCATGAACCCATACTTTTTATTGACTAAACCGGTCATTTAAATACTGAACCGGTCATTTAAATAAAATTGAACCGGTCTATTTAATCTCTCCCTCTCTCTCTATTAATGATACAAGTAGCCTCTCTCTCTCTCTCTCTCTCAATTAATGATATAAGTATGACTCTTTGGTATTTTTATATTTTTGGTTGAAATCTAAATATAACCGGTCTATTTAATCTCTCCATTTCTATCTCTCTCTCTCTCTCTATTAATGATACAAGTAGCTTCTCTCTCTCAATTAATGATTTAAGTATGACTCTTTGGTATTTTTATATTTTTTTGGTTGAAATCTAAATATGTTTCCATTTTGTTTGTGAAATTTATGATTGAACAATTCTTCATTTGAATGTTTATGAGATATTTTTTGTTCATTTAATTTATATGAATTAAACTAAAAATAAGGGTCTTATGTATTAATTCATTTAAATGTTTTATGAGATATTTGTTTTTCTTTTATGTGATTTTTACGATTTTCACTTATTTTTTGTAAGTGTTATTCTACTTTGAAAGTCAAAAAATGCAAAATTTTATTTGATTATTGTGCACAAAAGGATTATAAATGCTTTTAAAACACTAAAGAGTTAATTAAACATTAAATTTGATTTTTTTTTTTTTTAATGTTCAATATTATATGGATTTGAAATTTGTGATTGAACAATTCTTCATTTGAATGTTTATGAGATTTTTATTTTGTTCATTTGCTTTTTTGAATGTTCAAAATTATATAAGATTGGAATATAATAGGTATCACACCAACATTAAAAATAATTCCTACTAATTTTCTATTTTATATTTTGATAATCAAAATCGTGGTTTTCTTCTTGCTATTTTTCTTTTTCATACTTATTTTCATTCTAAACTACACCTATGTGAACAAATATTTTAACATGTTTTAATTTATATGAATTAAACTAAAAATAAGGGCCTTATATATTAATTCATTTAAATGTTTTATGAGATGATTGTTTTTCTTTTATGTGATTTTTACGATTTTCACTTATTTTTTGTAAGTGTTATTCTGCTTTTGAAAGTCAAAAAATGCAAAATTTTATTTGATTATTGTACACAAAAGGAATATAAATGCTTTTAAAACACTAAAGAGTTAATTAAACATTAAATTTGAAATGTTTTTTTTTTCTTTTTTAATGTTCAAAATTATATGGATTTTATTTTTATTGAAACATATCATATTATATCATATATATTTAAAAGCCGAGTTCCAACTTAGAGTTGGCCTAGAATTAAAAGCCGAGTTTTTCCTTAGAATGGCATAGAATAGTGACACGTGGCATGAACCCATACTTTTTATGAGGAATGCTAGACCATCTTCTGGTGTTCTCCTAGTGTTCTCCTGGGATGACATAAATGTAATTTTTTTGATTCAAAAATTGCATCTATGCCATCCAAAAGGACATAGATGTAATTTTTTAATTACATTTATGCCATGCCAGGAGAACACTAGGAGAACACCAGAAGATGCTCTAGCATTTCTCACTTTTTATTGACTAAACCGGTCATTTAAATACTGAACCGGTCTTTTAAATAAAATTGAACCGGTCTATTTAATCTCTCCCTCTCTCTCTATTAATGATACAAGTAGCCTCTCTCTCTCTCTCTCAATTAATGATATAAGTATGACTCTTGGGTATTTTTATATTTTTGGTTGAAATCTAAATATAACCGGTCTATTTAATCTCTCCATTTCTCTCTCTCTCTCTCTCTCTCTCTCTCTCTCTATTAATGATACAAGTAGCTTCTCTCTCTCAATTAATGATTTAAGTATGACTCTTTGATATTTTTATATTTTTTGGTTGAAATCTAAATATGTTTCCATTTTGTTTGTGAAATTTATGATTGAACAATTCTTCATTTGAATGTTTATGAGATATTTTTTGTTCATTTAATTTATATGAATTAAACTAAAAATAAGGGTCTTATGTATTAATTCATTTAAATGTTTTATGAGATATTTGTTTTTCTTTTATGTGATTTTTACGATTTTCACTTATTTTTTGTAAGTGTTATTCTACTTTTGAAAGTCAAAAAATGCAAAATTTTATTTGATTATTGTGCACAAAAGGATTATAAATGCTTTTAAAACACTAAAGAGTTAATTAAACATTAAATTTGATTTTTTTTTTTTAATGTTCAATATTATATGGATTTGAAATTTGTGATTGAACAATTCTTCATTTGAATGTTTATGAGATTTTTATTTTGTTCATTTGCTTTTTCGAATGTTCAAAATTATATAAGATTGGAATATAATAGGTATCACACCAACATTAAAAATAATTCCTACTAATTTTCTATTTTATATTTTGATAATCAAAATCGTGGTTTTCTTCTTGCTATTTTTCTTTTTCATACTTATTTTCATTCTAAACTACACCTATGTGAACAAATATTTTAACATGTTTTAATTTATATGAATTAAACTAAAAATAAGGGCCTTATATATTAATTCATTTAAATGTTTTATGAGATGATTGTTTTTCTTTTATGTGATTTTTAAGATTTTCACTTATTTTTTGTAAGTGTTATTCTGCTTTTGAAAGTCAAAAAATGCAAAATTTTATTTGATTATTGTACACAAAAGGAATATAAATGCTTTTAAAACACTAAAGAGTTAATTAAGCATTAAATTTGATTTTTTTTTTTTTTTTTTTTTAATGTTCAAAATTATATGGATTTTATTTTTATTGAAACATATCATATTATATCATATATATTTAAAAGCCGAGTTCCAACTTAGAGTTGGCCTAGAATTAGGACACGTGACATAAATTCATACTTTTTAAATATTGAACCGGCCATTTGAGTAAAAAACTGGTAATTTAAGTAAAACTAAACCAGTATGTGTATTTCAAGTAAATAAATGGTGCATTTAATATGACTAATTAACTATCTTATATTGAATAAAAAATGAATAGAAACGTCGAATTTTTTTTTGTTATTAAATCCTCACTAATTTCTACATTTTTCTCTTCCTTTAAGTAAAACTGAAAAAAAAAAAAAAAAAAGTAAAATTGAACTGCTCTATGTATTTCAAGTGAAATAAACGGTGCGTTTAATATTCCTAATTAAATCTCTTCCATTGAATAGAAACATTTAATTTTGTTGTCATTAAATTCTCACTAATTTCTACCTCTCTCTCTCTCTCTCTCTCTCTCTCTTCCTTTAAGTAAAATCTTTTACTCCAATACCGCTTCCCCTTCTATTAAATGTCCGTTACAAACTAAACCTCAAAGAGTCAAATGTCAGTTTTTTTTTTCTTTGGAAAATGTCAAAAGTCACTCCAATATCTATCGTTTTCTCAAATAAATATATGGAGAAGTAATGGTTTGTGGTTATGCAAAACTACAATGTTGTTTACATTACCAGAGAGTGGTGCTCAAAGCAAAGAGAGGGAAAAAAAAAAAAGTAAAATTGAACTGCTCCATATATTTCAAGTGAAATAAACGGTGCGTTTAATATTCCTAATCAAATTTCTTCCATTGAATAGAAAATGAATAGAAACATTTAATTTTGTTGTCATTAAATTCTCACTAATTTCTACCTCTCTCTCTTCTTTCAAGTAAAATCTTTTACTCCAATACTGCTTCCTCTCCCACTAAATGTCCGTTACAAACTAAACCTCAAAGAGTCAAATGTCAGTTTTTTTTTTCTTTGGGAAATGTTAAAAGTCACTCCAATATATCTTGCTTTCTCAAATAAATATATGGAGAAGTAATGGTTTGTGGCTATGAAAAACTGCAATGTTGTTTACATTACCGGAGAGTGGTACTCAAAGCAAAGAGAGCGAAGTTTTTGCTATTGTTGGAACCTTTTTGTTTGTAATACTGCTATATCCTTTTTTTTTTTAGTTTGCCTTTCAAGTTTGTCGGGGCTGTGTTCAATAAAATTGTAAATAATATGTTTGTATTTATTTTATGTGCTTCTGTTTTTTCTGATTTGATTTTCTATCCTTATTTTTGCATTGATAATTTATATTATTATTTTTTTTTTGTTGGAAAAGTAGTTTCTTTTACGCTATATATAAGAATGATGGCCGAATTAAAAAATATCTATTTAACCGTAGTTTCTTCCTATACCTACAAATTTCTTTGGAATTGGAAAAAGTATATAAAAAAATAGCTATTTTCTATTATATTAGTTGTTATCATTTTACATTTTTTTTTTTACTTTATTTTCTATGATTTTGTTCTTTCTTTACATTTTTTTTTTGTCCCTATTTCCTAATTTATATTATTTTTTTGTTCAAATTGCTTTTTCTTTTTCTTTCTAAATTTTACATTGAATTCAAGGAAACCATGGAGAGAGAGAGTTTACATTAATTGTTGTTTTGAGTACGAGGTATGACGATTTTTTAATTTACATTGTTCATTGATTTTTTTTTTCCATGTATAATGCACATTGTTAACGTGCTTAATTGATAGACAATATTGATTTTCAAGGTTTCATATGAACCAGAAAAATATATGGAAAAGAAAACTTTAATTTATTCTATTATTATTTTTCATTTTTCATTTTTTTTGTCTATATTTTCTATGGTTCTCTTATTTCATTTCCTCTCTTCTTCTTCTTCTTCTTCTTCTTTTTTTTTTTTTTTTTTTTTTTTTTTTTTATGTAATTAATATATTATTTTTCATTCAAATTGCTTATTTTATCTTTTGTAAATTTTACATTAAATTCAAGAAAATGATGGTGAGAAAGAATTTCCTATGGTTGTTTTTTGTACGGGGTATGATGATTTTTTTAGCGTATTATGTTTATTGAGTAGTTTTTTATTACTTTGTGTAATACAAAAAAGATAACACTATTATCTGAACAGAAATTTCCTACAAACCGGTTTGTAGGAAATTTCTTACAATCCACATATAAGATTGACATATGTCACTTGGCATGTGAGAAACATATGTTATTTAAATAGCATGTACAAAAAAAAAATAGCATCAATAAAAAAACATGTGCTTCTCACATGTTTAAAGGATACGTGTCTTTTTAAAATGTGAGTTGTAGAAAATTTTTTATAAGAAATTTTTGTCCCTATTATATTATATTAGTGTTTTTCAATTTTCATTTTTTTATCTATATTTTCTATGCTTCTCTTCTTCCATTTTTTTTTTATTATTATTATGAAACGAAATTATATAGAAGAATCCCGCGCATAGCACGGGTTACAAGCTAGTTAAATATAAAATGCAAGAATTAATACAAAGCATATTACGCTAATGCTTTTTACTCTAATTATAGATTAAAATGTACACTTTTAAACTACTATCATAAAACAACTCACAAGTAAAGACTCCTACTCTTAACCACATTAATTTGGACATCTCGGAAGACGACCTTTTATTTGACAACTACTAAACTGAAATACTTGAGACCCACTAAAACACTACTCAATGAAGGACTCCAGAAAAAGGTAAGAGATATGGTCGATCTTCTTAGCAGCCAAGGATTGTAACACTTGGGCTTAACAAATATTCTCTTCTCCTGAGATGCTTCTCAATCGGCGTGGGCTTATGGTGCTGGGGCCAACGATTTCGTACAAAAGTGGCCGTCCATGGCGGCGCATTCCGGTGGAGCAGCCCGGGGGTTATGGGCTCAGATGGAAAAATAATAAAATATGTTTGGGGACTTGAGTTTGTGTGCGGAAAGGCCGGTGCAGTTTGAAAAGGTTGTGGTTGTTATGTGGTTTTGGGCGGCTGGTCTCAGGGTCTCGGGGTAGTGTTTTTGTGCGGAATTGGAGCTGATGGCTGGGAAGCGATGGTGCGGTTGTTCTGTTTGGGACGTGAACTGGGGGTTCTACGCAGTGGCTCACAGTAGTCTAGCTGTGCTTCATGTTTGAGTTGGTCTTGCAATTCGACGACGTTGTGGTTATATTAGATGATTGGAGTTTTTTTGGTTGATTGTGTTAGAATATATGGAATATTCTTTATTTAGTTGATATTGTAATATTTTTTATTTACGGTGAATTGTAATTAAACCATCATTAAACGCCACAAATCTGCCAGAAAATATCACAACAGCCATTGACAACCACCATTAATAGCCAACCGTCGCTGGTAAACACAACAAAACTGTCGGAAGGACCGCCACACCCCTCAGTACGCCACAAAAAACCACATACATCGTTGGAGAGAGGCTAACCTTGGTGAAAACGACGACCACCATGAAAGCATCTACTGATGCCACCCACTGAAAACCACAAAAATCACAAAAAAGGCACCGAAACAACCAGACTCAACCCAACAGAAACTGTCAAATTGTAGAACCCTCCAGAATTATCGCACCCAGAATCAACATAGAACAACACCGATACCCTCAACACCTAGAAAATTGAAAAACTAGAACCCTAATTTAGATGATTTTGCACTGATATCATGTTAAATTGAACTAAATAATAAATGGAATATTAGCGGAAGCAAGAGAGAGAAAAGAGACAGAGAATTTACGTGGTTCGGTCTATGACCTACGTCTACAGGGTAAAGCCCATAGGGCTATATTGTGCTCTTATTAACTTACTTGTTTACAATACAAAGATCTCTATTTATAGGGTTTAGAGTAAATACTAATATGGTAATCAAATCCCCACCGTAAATAGAGAATATTACAATATCAACCAAATAAGGAATATACATAAAATATAATATATTTTCTATATATTCTAACACAGATCGGGGTAGTTGAGGGAGATATACCAAAAACAACTTTTCGCACCCATGAAGGCCATTATGAGTTTTTGGTTATGCCTTTCGACTTAACCAATGCTCCATTTACATTTCAGAGCCTTGTGAATTCTGTTTTTACGCCATATTTGAGGAAGTTTATCCTTGTTTTTTTTATGACATCCTTGTGTTTGGTCAAGACTTTAACACACATTTGAACCATCTCGCTCTTACACCGAATCTACTTAGGGAGCACAAGCTCTATGCTAAGCGTTCAAAGTGTAAATTTGGATGTCATACAGTGGACTATTTGGGGCATATAGTTTCAGGTGATGGGGTGCAAGCTGACCCAGGGAAAATACAGGCCATGGTTGATTGGCCACTTCCTAAGAATGTAAAATCCTTGAGAGGATTCTTAGGCCTTACATGGTATTATAGGAAGTTTATAAGAAATTATGGAACAATTGTTGCCCCATTGACTTCTTTACTTAAAAAGAATGCTTTTGAATGGAATGAAGAGGCTAATCATGCTTTCCAAATGTTGAAGGAAGCTGTCACCCATGCTCCTGCCTTGGCCTTGCCAAATTTCACTCAATCCTTTGTCATTGAGTGTGATGCGAGTGGAGTAGGCATTGGAGCTGTCCTTATGCAGAGTAATCGGCCCATTGCATTTTTGAGTAAGGCTTTGAAAGGGCGCCCCTTGCGCTTATCGAATTATGAAAAGGAGCTATGTGCTCTCGTGATGGTCATCCAGAAATGGAGACCATATCTATTGGGGCAAACCTTTGTGGTCAAAACGAATCAGCAGACTCTTAAATTTCTGCTTGAGTAGAAGATTGGTACACCATGTCAACAGAAGTGGCTTACGAAGCTGCTTGGTTATTGTAACGACCCACCCCCAATGACACAATATTACTTCCCAGGAGGTCACCTATCCTGGTACCGCTCTCGCAGAAGCACGCTTAACTGAGGAGTTCTGATAGGTTCATGGCCATCGCGACTTTAAAATATGTTGTGTCATAAAGGGTGCATTTATACATATAAGCACATCCTCATTCACAGGCGATGTGGGACGTCACAATCACCCCCTCTTTGGACCCAGCGTCCCCGCTTGCGTCCCTCATTGGCTTGTGCACGCTCCCCCCATCTCAGGCTGGGTAATGGCTCTGATACCATTTGTAACGACTACCCCCAATGACACAATATTGTCCGCTTTTGGCTCCCCAAATCAGACTTCCCAGGAGGTCACCCATCCTGGAATTGTCTCGCAGAAGCACGCTTAACTGCGGAGTTCTGATAGGTTCATGACCATCACGACTTTAAAACGCGTTGTGTCATAAATGATACATTTATACATATAAGCATATCCTCATTCCCAAGCGATGTAGGACGTTACAGTTATAGCTTTAAGGTAGAGTACAAGAAAGGAGTTGAGAACAAGGTGGCTGATGCCTTGTCTAGCAGAAAAGGTTGGGAAGATGATATCAACCTGTCTCTTCTGTCCATACCTGCTGCTGCTTGGATTTGAGAGGTCAAAGCTCAATACCATGTGGATCAAGACATTCTGGAATTGCTTACTAAATGGAATGCTAATCAATTGGATACTAGAAAATATGCTCTTCGGGATGGACTGCTTTTTAGAAGGAGTTTTTTTAGAAGGAGTTTTTTTAGGAGTTTTTTTTTAGAAAATATGCTCTTCGTGATCCCACCTTCACCAGTGCTTTTTAGAAGGAGTTTTTTTTTCGCATGCAAGGCACTTCACTGAATATGAGCACCAGTTATCACCCACAAAACGATGGGCAAACTGAAATTGTCAACAAGAGTCTTGAGCATTACTTGCGTTGCTTTTCTCAGGATCGCCCTAAGTAATGGACTGCTTGGCTCCCTTGGGCTGAATACTGGTACAATACCAGTTGGCACTCTTCCATCCGTATGACCTCTTTTGAGGCGGTGTATGGCATTCCCCCCACTCGGTTGCTCTCTTATGTTCCAGGAACTACAATTGTGGAATCAGTAGATGTTTTGCTACGAGATAGAGCCCAGCTTATCACTCTACTTCGCCACAACCTCCAGCAAGCTCAACACCACATGAAGAAACATGCGGATTTACGAAGGAGTGAGCGCCAGTTTGAGGTTGGACAACATGTCTACCTCTGTCTCCAGCCCTACTGCCAGAATTCAGTGGTTACTCGATGTGCTCTCAAGTTAGCACCTCGCTTCTATGGCCCTTATACTATCATTCAGAGAGTCGGCTCTGTGGCTTATGAATTGGACTTGCCACCTACTTCTAAAATTCACCTTGTGTTCCATGTTTCTCAGCTGAAACTGAAACTGGGGTCTTCTTCAACTGCTGCTACAACTGCTGCTACAACTCTACCTCCTATCGATGTTGATGGCATCATTCAGCCAGAGCCTGAGGAAATTCTTCTCCGCCGTTTTCGTCCACAGAACAACCACTCAATCACTGAACTGCTCGTTTGTTGGGCGGGTCAGTCTCCAGAGGATGCTATGTGGGAGGAGTATCATTCCCTTGCGCATGCTTACCCTCACCTTGTGGGCAAGGTGCTTTAAGGGGGAGGCAATGTAACGAGCTTCTAGTGAGCTCGCCACTTGGATGGACACGTGGAGTGGCAATGGACGCGTGGCAGGAATAATAAGCTGCTGCTGTTGGCTAGCTTGAGCTGAGACGCATGCAGAATAAGTTCTGCCTTTTGTACATACGTTGTTGTTTAGTCTTTTAGTCGTTAAGTCTTGTTTTAAATTCCTGATTGGGGCGGTTTGGGTGCTAAACATTTGTATAAAAGGGAATGGGTAGTTTTGCGAGGATTCAAACAAACTGAATCTGGAGGTTCATTGGCTCCTCGAATTGCCAAATTTTTTCTCTCAATAAAGCTTGTTAAGCTTGTTCTTCCATTGTTCTTCTCTTTTCCTTTCTCAATTTCTTCCTATTTTCCTCTTAATTGCTTGAAGAATCTTAGTAACAAGATCAAACCTGTTACACTCTCTCTCTAAAATAATTTATTTATTTATTTTCATATTTCACAGCGCCAGAATTGCAAGGCAAGCCTGAAGATATCTCCAAAGAGAAGGCTCGCTTGGCTGCCATTGAGGTCCTCTCTCTCAGTCTCTTATATCATATGCATATATGTATGTATGTGTGTTTATGTATTGCTAATTGAATGTGTGTGTTATATCAAACGGGAAAGTGAATGGGCCAGTGCTGGTGGAAGACACTTGCCTCTGTTTCAATGCTCTAAAGGGTTTACCTGGTATGCCATTTTTCCCTCTTTTAGTTTTTGTTGTGTGCCATTTTTTGTTCATTTATGCTATACCCACATGTATAGATATACAAAATTTTGTATATAGTACTTGATTATTGATTTATTTGGCTGTTTGAAACTATTGCAGGGCCATACATGTAAGTTCTGTTTTTCTCTCGATCTTAGTCTTGAAGTGAAGTTCCGTATCTCATCAATTTTTAAATGCTCTTGGTTATGCCATTTATGTTTGCTGGATTTGATTATAAGTTTATAAGATGAGTAAGTTTATATATTTATATGACAATTTTATGGGAAGCAATGTGAAAAGGAAGGCTTGCTTGAAATTTATGAAAAATGGTGCAATTGATGCTCACATTTATGAAAAAAGTAGACAATTCTATTAATAAAAAATCAATTCTTGCTTGTTTTGGTTGTTCCAATACTTGGTTTGGGCAAGGCAAATTTGGCTATTAGTAATCGCTAATTGGGTCATTTATGCTTTCATGTAAGCTAAAAATATTTGGTGCGTTTTCTTCACCTGTTGACAAAAACATCATCGTTGGTTGAGATACTCACATATCCTCAATGATGTGGATTTCTACTGATGCTGTAAATATTTTTGAATCCCTGCTCTCAATTGTAGTATGTTGTCATATGAAATGGGAACTTCTTTGTCCTGGTTTAGGTGAGGGTAAGAAAATTCTCGTTGTTCATTGGTCTCAAGGCCTCAGGCTTGATATTGATTTATTTCCTTGTGAGAAAAAAAAATTCTAATTTATTTACGTGCTTTACTATCTTCATTTTGAGGAGTGGATTGGATATGGTATTATTTGGGCCTTAAATTTTGAGAAATAAAGAAAAATTACCATTAATTGTGAGCTCGGATGTTTATGCTCTTAAAAGTCTTCTGCCTGGTGAGGGTTTAGGTCATAGCATACTAAAGTTTGATCACTTGTGTTCATTTATTTGAAACTGAACTTTATGGTGTTGATTGCTTGTCTTGAATTAGTTAATTGCGAGCTGGGATGTTACTTTATGCTCTTAAGTCTTCTGCCTGGTGAGGGTTTAGGTCATAGCATACTAAAGTTTGGTCACTTGTATTCGTTTATTTAAAACTGAACTTTATGGTATTGATTGCCTGTCTTGAATTAGTTATTGGTGATTTTGTAGTGCTTGACAGCTAGTGCAACTGCATGAATGGTTTCATCTGTCTTTTTTTGCAGCTTCAGGCTAAAGGCCGTTTTATTTTTTTGGAGAAACCAGTAAAAAATATTTCTAGATATAGACGCTTTCTTAATTCAGAGGTTTGTGCACTCTCTCTTTTTCCCTCTCCCCTACTAGGATTTGTATTGTATAAGTACAATTGCCCTTGTTCTTGATTGAATATAACCTCATTCATAAAAAATAGAATAAAAAACAGCAGAGGAAGTATTAACTTAGAAACAAAAAAACAAAAAACAAAAGGAAAAAAAAGAAACAAGGTTTCTGAACTCTCATTATTGGTTTTTTTTTTTTTTTTTTTTTTTTTTTTTTTTTTTTTTTTCAGGTTCTATGCCAAAGGAATTGTCGAATTTCATATCTTTCGTTATCTGTAAGTTTTTACGGTTTGAGTCAAAGCTCTTTGTGCTTTCTTGTAGTCTTCACATAAGCACGCGTGTGGTATACATATCGGTCCTAGAACAGCATGCGAATTTCGATGCTCATTCAAAATATGTTATAGTTTCTTATGCTCAATGTTTTTGATAATTTGCTTTTCTCAAACTTATTTTAGAGGGCTAAGCAAACCAACAGGAGACTAATTTGTTTGGTTGCCACAGAAACCTTACAAAAGCCAATTGAAGAACCCGGAATGGATACGCGAAAAGAAGTCTTTTTGAAGGACTATAAGATACATGATTACTATTTTGATATGGTACACATATACTTAAAACAAAACAACATATATGGGTTGGGACTTCATAGAGTATTTTGTGGCATATGCTTTTGTGTTTGCAAACTTATAGAATTATGATTTCAGGTGGATTTGAAATTTTCTTTGGGCGAAGAGAAAACAACCGTTAGTTCAAAAATAACTATCTTCCTTAGAGTTGAAGGTAGGTTGTGACTGTGACGTCCCACATCGCCTGGGAATGAGGATGTGCTTATATGTATAAATGCACCCTTTATGACACAACGCGTTTTAAAGCCGTGATGGCAATGAACCTATCAGAACTCCGCAGTTAAGCGAGCCGCTGCGAGAGCAATCCCAGGATGGGTGACCTCCTGGGAAGTCTGGTATGGGGAGCTAAAAGCGGACAGTATTGTGTCATTGGGGGTGGATCGTTACAAATGGTATCAGAGCCATTGCCTAGCCTGAGATGGCCTGGGAAGTCTGGTATGGGGAGCTAAAAGCGGACAGTATTGTGTCATTGGGGGTGGATCGTTACAAATGGTATCAGAGCCATTGCCCAGCCTGAGATGGTGAGAGCGTGCACAAGCCCAATGAGGGACGCCAGCGGGGACGCTGGGTCCAAAGAGGGGGTGATTGTGACGTCCCACATCGCCTGGGAATGAGGATGTGCTTATATGTATAAATGCACCCTTTATGACACAACGCGTTTTAAAGCCGTGATGGTCATGAACCTATCAGAACTCCGCAGTTAAGCGTGCTTCTGCGAGAGCAATCCCAGGATGGGTGACCTCCTGGGAAGTCTGGTTTGGGGAGCCAAAAAGCAGACAATATTGTGTCATTGGGGGTGGGTCGTTACAGTGACCATTCTTCCCACTTAGTACTTTATTCACAAACAATATTTATATCTTTGATATGTAGATAACTGGCTTTTCATGTGCAATGTCTTTTTCTCACATTTTCTTATAGCATTGGTTTAAGTATTAGCTCTTTTTTTAATCTTATGTGTGATTTCATGCTTACGTAAAGTTTTCGAAGAATTATTGTCATTTTTATTCTCTCTCTCTCTCTCTCTCTTTTTTCTCTTTTTTTTCAAACATTTTCTTGTGAAATAGGATCTTCATCTTCTCTTGTTTTTCTGAGTAAGGTCGTTAATCTTAAGCTTTTAAGATCATGTGCTAATTAAAATTGACTACAGGGGAATCGAGCCATCTGTTTCGGCATTTGAAATTAAGAAGGCCTATAGGAAAGCTGCACTTGGACATCATCCTAATAAGGTTTCAAAATGTGTTGATTCATTTACTTGTGGAAAAAACAAAGGTGCTGATTTATTGATGTGCTTACTGTTATTTAACATTTTAAACTAGTCCTTTCTCCATGTAGGCTGGTCAATCCTTGGCAAGAAGTGACAATGGCGATGACAAGCTGTGGAAGGTGATAGCAGAAGAAGTTCACAAGGGTGCTGACAAACTCTTTAAAATGATTGGAGAGGCATATGTAGTACTTTCAGACCCTATCAAGGTGTGGCATGCATATTATCATTATGTAGTCTATTTATCTTTCCTTCGCTAATGTTCGAATAATTTGACGCCTCTTTCCTTGTTTTTTTTTTTTGTATAGAATATCCTGTTATGAAATGTTTAACTATTACTTAGAAAATGTTGTTGAGTTAGTCCTAAATGTGGCTTTGCAACTTGGCAGGGATGCTGTATTAGTTGGCTTGCTCAATTGGGCACACAACCTATAAGATGCTTTTCTTGGCACTAATTGCAAAGTTGCTCTCCACTTCTTTGCTGTCTCTAAAATTTTGTTTGTAATTTCAAGGTGTAATGCAAAATTTTTATTATAGGTAGATATTTGTTTTGTTTACATTTTTGTTGCCAAGTATTTTTATAATATATATTGTCTTTATTCCAGACATTTATTCCACAAGCGCAGATCAGTTTGAAGGGGCTTTGGATTTTGAATAGTCATGGTTGGATAGTTGCATACAAGTCAGAAATGAAGAAGAATAGGTTAATCATGAACAAATATGTTTTACTTAATCATTTTTAATGCTAATGATGTATGTTGGCTGCTATAATTTGCATTATAGGTTATTATTTCTAAGTCACTTTTACAATGCTTTTGATGTGTTTGGAATGAAAGATGTTGTGGGTGTCTGCGTGAATGTAAGGCTTTGATAGTCTTCCCTTTTTTATTTTGACAAGTAATTGGACTGTTAATTTGTGCAAACTTAATAAGAACTGCATAGATTTTGGTTTTTTTTTTTTTATTTGGTTTGTTTCTTCAAATGAGCTCAAGATATATCGTAATTTCGCACAGTCAAATAGAAGTCACTGTTGAGGAGGCTTTACCACTTTATATATATATATATATATATATATATATATATATATATGATGTTAACAATTATAGTGATACATAACATCAGGAACCAAGCACGTGCATCCCAACTAATATTGTTTTTAATCTGCTTCAATATTGGCTACATTCCCATTATTTTACAGTCCATCAACTTGCTTTGAGCCAATTGTATATGAGATCGAGATTTGGTGACAACTACCTTTCTTTTAATTCGTTGTAACAAATTCTGTAAGAGTTGTCTTTTTCTTATCAAATCTATCACATGCATCCAGAATGTACTTTGATTGGTTGGCTACTCTATAAAATTAAGCTCATCCTTGAAAGTGCATGGCTTTTTGTTGTTTTTTTAACGTATTTTGAAGGGGAAAAAAGTGTTTTAATATGAAAATAGTTTTGGTCCATCCAACAATTGTAGAGAATTTGTTTCCGGCTCCTTTGAACACCTACTGGCTACCTAAACATATGAATTTTATAAAACATCTCTCACAATTACAATGGAACAAACTACAATCCGGACAAGAAATAGTATTTTTTACAATAATTTCTTTTCTTTTCTTTTCTTTTTTGGTTGTAAGTGACAATAATTTCTGATATATCAACAATATATTTATTAATGATATTTTAAAATATAGATACTATTTCTCATTATCGACATGATATCTCCTTATATTTCAACGAGATTCTAAACCATAATTAAACTTGGAATCCCATATGAAGACATCAGGCCAAAGCTTGTTTGTTTGCAATTATCATTTCCTTTTCATATTTCATGGTTACAAGTAGTCGTCCAAAACACTTCAACGACACGTACTGATGCAGAAAATAAATGCAAGGAGCTAGCATAGATGCCATACAAGGGTTAGAAAAACGCATTGTTCAATGTTCAATATTGTTCAGACCGACAAGAAATCCAGAGTTTTTTTTTCTTCACATAAGCCTTCTTGGGGCTGCCAAACTCACTGATGTGTTAAGGGTCCAAGTAAATGATTTCTGCCTGCCTGGAGGATCGCCGGTATCGCAGTAATTCTTTTGTCAATTCCCATCCTCCACGGTTGGAAGCAGGCTTAACACTCATTGTTTCAAGAACTGGGGCAGCTAATAGCAGGAAATTGATGAAATTTAATTCAGGTTTTATACCAAGGATGCCACCTATTTTCACTTGTCGCAGTTGGTCGAATGGACTACTCCAGTGGTCGTCTTTCCAATAGTTGGTGAATTTCACCGCAGCAACCTGTTCCTCTGGGCGAGCCTACACAAGTTCTATGGCATTAATATATTTGGAAGTTTACCTCCCAAGCAAATGATGGTACGTAATGCATTATCAGTTTATAGTTTAGCTGTCGAAACGTCAAGTATCAGCATGACATGAAAATCAAGTACTAAATTATTAATAATCAGTAGAAAGAAACTCACCAAAACTTCTAGTTCTTTTAGATTAGGGGAACTTCTTATGAGGCATAGAGCAGTTAAAACCTCCTCCACATCATTGAAGTTCATGCATATGGAAAAATAATTTAGATGAACGCATGGTGTAGGCAACTTTCCTGGTACAATTCCAATAGCCAAATACTGGAGAAAAAAGAAGATAGGGAACAAATATAGATCAATCTCCAATAGATGCAGTAACATAGCAATTGGACCTCCCCGTGAAAACTGATTCAGTTCATTGGGATTTACAAAACTATTTAAGCAGACAAGTCAATGGTGCAAATGCCAAGAAATGAGCACAATGATCCTGTCTATAACACTCCCTGGTAAGTTGCTGATCCTGTCTGCCTCCATCTCCATTCAGCACAGGCACTTTGGTGCTTCTCTTTGTTTCTGAAATATTTCAGGAAAAAAGGAATCAGAAATCAGTATTTATTACTTGGTGAGAGCCGAAATCCTTTGCAAGAACCAGAGGCAAAATGTATTTAACCAAACAATTCCTATTTTCAGTTTCATCACAAAGTACAGAACATAATAAGGACACAAACTTGTGCTTTAAAAAAATTGCACTCCTTTTAAAAAAATTGCACTCCTTTTAAATAGCCAATAAACTTTTCTTCTTTAAATAAGGAACCTACACCTCCTACACCTCCTTCCATCATCAACAATAAGAATCCAAATATAAAACATGTCGGCTCAAAAAGAGTGCAAAATCTTAGTTTAAGCTTTCGCAAATAATAAATTCTCAGTAAGTTCGAGTTTGATCCAAGGGAATGGTAGATGTTAAGTAAAATTATTATTATCCTACAAAAAGTAAATTGAGTAATTTTTCCACTAAAAAGTTTATCAATGGAGAGATGATAAACTAAAATTAAATTAACTAAACTAAATTAATAAAAGTGAAATTTGAGAAAGTTATTAGAAAATATTGAGGCTTTAGGGATTCACCTAGCATCCACTACGTATTCTTGAGACATATTTAACTCACTCAACTATGTAGAAAATCAACTCTCCTAGTCGGAAGATAAAACAATTAAACACAGAGAAAAATAAAATATAGAATGAACCTGGATTAATAAAATAATTATTTTAATAACATGTTAAAAGAGATTAAGCGTTCACGATAAACTCGAATCATAACAACTCAAACAAAAAGTAAGCAATTGATATAAACAAAAATGATAATGAATCAAAAACTAGTCAACATGAAATCTTTCTCAAATTTAAAATCATTCTTAACATTCAATCATTAAACATTTAGAAACATTAAAATAGTCTTAAGAATACATAATAAAAATATACTAGAGCCTTAATGGAGGCTCATCATATATATTAAAATATATTGTGCAGTACAAATAAAAAGACATGAAAAAGAAACAACTTGTATATTAGAAACAAATCTCCAGCAATAAAGCTCTATGTTCTTCCTTCTTCGATCTCCTCCGCCGTGCGTGGGATCGAGTCTGGCTAAAACTGAAAATAAATCAGTTAAATAAGAGAAAAATTTAACCTTTCTTCGTCAAGAGTAAAGGAATTTTTACAGCACCGTTTTAACCTTTCTTCGTAAAGAAATTAAGAAAGGAATTTTCACTTTTTCTACGAAGAAAGGAATTTAATTCTTTTAATTTCTCTGCTGCTGCAGTGCAGCGCTGCTTGTTTTCTTCTCTTCTTTCTTTTCTTGGGTCCCACGGAGTCTCCAGCAGCCAAGTTTCATTTTTCTTCAATTTCCTTTGCTTTGCTTTGCTTTTTCTTTTATAAGCTGGGCTTCGTGTTTGAGATGGTCTAATTGGTTGAGTTGGTCTTGCAATTCGACGACGTTGTGGTTATATTAGATATTAGCATGTCTCTTCTATCCATATCTACTGCTACTTGGATTTCAGAGGTCAAAGCACCAGTTGCTACGTGGATTTTAAATTTATAAGTTTTACCACTCGCAATAGTACGAATCAATTGTACTATAATAAGAGTTATCGAACCACAAGAATTAGGGGGTTGTTTTGAGTAATGAGATATTCAAATGAACGTATTTAACTTAACTTAAAAATAAAAACAAAAGTAAAGTTGTAGGATGAGATACAACGAATCAAGTGATGAAAACAAAGAAAATGAAACAAACTTAAAAGAAACTTAGGGTAATGATCGCATCAAATCCTCAACCAATGAAATGTTTCAAGTCTATATAGTTATTTCTAACATGCATGACATGGGCGCGTAATGGGCGTCAACCACTACTACAACCTTGACACGAAAACACTTTCGTTAAGACGTAAAAATAAAGCATCTAGTTTCACATTAAACAACTCCACGTAAAGATTAGTCTATAATTGAAAAATGTTTACACTACAAAAGGTGTGGGGTGATTAATGCTCCCTAACTTACTACTCTATAAAACATCCTAATAAGCATACACAATACATGAAAACCTAATTAGGCCACAATGACATGAAAACCCTAATTAGGCCACAATGATAAGTTATCTAGTTTCAGGCCGATCTATTCGACATAAAAGTTACATTATAATTGAAAAACGTTTTAGACTACTAAAGGTGTGAAACGACCGGTGTTTCCTAACTTACCCTATAAGATAACTCTAATAGGTGAACATGCATTATGTCAAATAGAACCATTGCACAAGACATCGTTCTATTTCTAGAACGTTAGTTTTACTCAAGAATCCAAAAAACTCATAGACATGTAAATCCTTTTTTCATGAATAAATAGATTAGAATATTGATAACAAAACCTTTTAGCATGAGTTTTGATATCCTCTAATCTTATTCAATCATCAAACATTTATTAAGAAAATCTCAAGAACATCAAGAACACTTCTTGGTTTTGAAAGAAATTTGATCAAAACCCTAAGAAAGGGTTTTAGCTAGACATGAAATAAACTAATCTAAGCATGAATTCTATTAAAAATAGTAAAGAAATAAGCTTAAAATAAAGAACAACAACTATATTAAACTATGTAAAGTTCAGATTACAAACGGAAAGAAAAGGAAATACAAAACCTAAGCTATAACTTGAAATTTAAAGAAGAAATGCAAAGGAAACAAGCTCTCTGGAATTTGGCCCAGAAAATGTGCATCAAAGGAAATGAAAAGCACTAAAATTAACTAAAATACACATGAAAAAATCGGAAAACCTAAATCATAATCCTCATATATATAGAGAATTAGATTTACAAAAAGACTACAAGAGTTAATTCTAGCCAAGTATTCAGAGCAGTTCGGCGTACATTTTTGTACATAGAATTCAACTTTTGATTTGGATCACATAAAGATTTAGAAATATCTGGACCTTCTGGAAGACACGAAGTCGATCGATTGAATATAATGTCGATCGATCGATCGATATTCTTAGTGTTCTGAGAATCAATCGATCGCATCTCGATTGATCGAAGTTGGTTCGACTGAAAGTCGATCGATCGATCGAATTATTGGCTATACAAATAATCGATCGATCGAAATGCCTTGGACAATTTTTATCTTTTTAGGATCAACCTTCAACTCTGGAAATGACTAAATTGCTCTTGATGTATTTTCAGATCTAATTCATGTATTTTGAACTAGATTTCAACTAAAACCTACAAATAAAACATAACACAAAACTATAACAAAACGTTATATATACAACTCAAACTAGGTCTAACAAATGCAAATTAAGGGGTTTTGAATAGAATAATTCAAGACTTATCACACCGCCAAACTTACACAATGCTAGTCCCTAGCATTACAACTAGAAATTAAAATACAAACAACTAACCTACATCCTCTTTACAAACAACAAGCATTTTAAACCCCTAGTTTACCTTAGCGGACGAGTGAAGTCTCGTGAAGGTTTAGCAGAAATGAAACTTACAAACATTATCTTTACAAAATATACATGTTACCTAATAAAAAGAAGAATCATTACAACAATGGTTTATAATTTATATTGTCTGTATTCCAGACATTTATTCCACAAAAGCATATCAGTTTGAAGAGGCTTTGGATTTTGAATAGTCAGGGTTGGCAGTTGCATACAAGTCAGAAATGAAGAAGAATAGGTTAATCATGAACAAATATGTTTTACTTAATCATTTTTAATGCTAATGATGTATGTTGGCTGCTATAATTTGCATTATAGGTTGTTATTTCTAAGTCACTTTTACAATGCTTTTGATGTGTTTGGAATGAAAGATGGTGTGAGTGTCTGCATGAATGTAAGGCTTTGATAGTCTTTCCTATTTTATTTTGACAAGTAATTGGACTGTTAATTTGTGTAAGCTTAATAAGAACTGCATAGGTTTTGGTTCTTTTTTTTTTGGTTTGTTTCTTCAAATGAGCTCAAGATAGGTTTAAATTCTCAGGTCAAAACTTAGTTGTTGGTACAGTTTCCGGTACGGTGACGTGTTATCTTGTGATTCGTTGCCTTCCTTGTAATTAACTCTCCTCGTAATCTGCAAAATAATAAACGGCTCGTCGGCTCGTGGGGGTGCCAACCATATCCCCACTCCGATTCCTAAGTCAGTTCAAACATTTTATTTTCTGGAGAGAATCAATAATCTCAGAGCTTAGAGAATCTGCCTGTCAAAAATACCTGGCGTAGTGGTCTTATTTATAGGCTCACAGTTTACAGTTATAAAAATGTTAGAATACTTGGAGCATAATTTGATTAGGAGTCTGAGTCCTAGATCACATAGCCTTTAATCTTATCTTCATAGAATTCAAATTGGGTAGTAGAGTCCAAACTGTATATGACACTCTCTTTAGCTAATGTCATTCTATTAGGTACCTTATCCCATATTTGATGGGATAAAAGTCTATCTTGATATGTTTGGGATATGCGTCTTTTTGGAGATAACGAATGGTCTTGTACTTAGGTCTGATATGGCCGGGCCGACCCGATGGGCTCGGCCCCCGATACTACCTTAGGCCCACGTGCCTTTGGTGCTAATTATTTCTCCAACAGTTACCCCCCTAATTCTCTTATTTGAATTTAGAATGTAAGAGAATTAAGTACCTCAATTTCTAAATCTAGATCTTCCATAATTTGTATTTGACAATTGCCGTCTCTTTCGGAGTAATTATGACGAATAGTGCCTCGAATCTCTGGATTGGAGTGGCGTCTGATCTGATGGATGCCAATTCAAATCTTGGGCACTTGTGATCTGTCAGAGTACTAATAGCAACTTCCCATAAATATCTTCTACATAAGTGCCTCTACATAATATTGTCGGTCGGACCAAAGCTGTGAAGATGATCTTCTACTCTCGGTAGGAGATGGATCGGACTGATATAGTTGATTTCACCAAGATTGTAATGAAATGTCACTCTGAGAGAACACTTTGCGTACAAATTTCCTGAGATCAAGGTTCTGTCTGACAAAAAAAAGGGTAAACCGTTGAAGAAAAAGGCTTAACATACCCGAAGCTTCTTCATCGGTAGTGCTTCGTAGACCGCTTCCACAAAAATCTCTCCTGGCGGCTTTAGAGGCTCAGACTAGCGCTGAGGCTTTGGTTGTCCGAGACTTACAACGACTAGGGGCTTCTGGTGGCCCGAGGTTTTGTGCTTGGCGTACTGAATCTTCTAATCTGAACACAATCTAGCTTGGTCTCACCAGTGAATATCTTTATTTTTGAACTTTGTAATGTTTGATTTCTTTGTTATGGAAAAATTTTCCATAACAAATCAATTCTCACTTATCCTCTAATTACTTGAACAAACAATCGGTTTGCGTAAGTTAACTCCGAGGAGGGTAAGAAAAATCTTTTGTTTCAAAAATATTTTTGTTTCGACCTCCGAGACTAGGAGGGAAAAAATCTTTTGTTTTAACCTCCGAGCCGAGGAGGGAAAAAATCTTTTGTTCAACCTCCGAGACTAAGAGGGAAAAATCTTTTTGTTTCGACCTCCGGGACTAGGAGGAAAAAATCTTTTCTTTCGAAAATCTTTTTGTTTCGACCTTAGGGACTAGAAGGAAAAAATCTTTTCTTTCAAAAATCTTTTTGTTTCGACCTTCGGGACTAGAAGGGAAAAATCTTTTGTTTCGACTTCCAGGACTAGGAGGGAAAAAATCTTTTTGTTTCGACCTCCGGGACTAGGAGGGACAAATCAAACTTTAAGCTATCCTCCTTAACTTGAACAAACAATCGGTTTGTGTAAGTTATGACCGAGGAGGATAGGAAAAATATTTTTAGAATCGATGAACTTACTTGGTTATTTTTTTTTTGTAGAGGTGGTATCCCCTTATGGTTTGTTATAGGGGTTGTCTTCCGTAAGGTTTGTTGTAGGGGTTGTTTCCCCGTATATTTGAGGCGGATAGTCAGGTCCTCTTGGTATCCTGGACGATGCTGTAAAAGAGATCTCGGAGTTCGGAGTGAATCTCGGGGCGTCAGCCTGTAAATACTTGAACTTTCCTTTTCAAATGTATCTTTTCTTTTTCATATAAATTTTTCTTTTTTTGTAATGAACAAAATTTCAATGTTAATGAATGGAAGTCTTGGACATTTTGACTTTCACTTTCCTTATCTTATTAGCCGTAGAACATCATAATTGTTCAAACTGAATTGAACATCTTTACCTGGAAAAAAGTTTAAAGTTTCTCACTCAAAAACTTCTTCCGAGATATATCTCGGTTTCTTATAAATCTTACTTTTTGTACTAGAGTTACCCCCAAAACTTGAACAAACAATCGGTTTGTGTAAGTTTTTTCCGAGGGAAGAACTGGTCTAATTTTTTGAAATTTAAGCTACCCCTAAAAATTTTGAACAAACAATCGGTTTGTTGAAAAATTCTATAGAGGAGAATAGAAAAAACTATTTGCATCAAAGTGTTGAGTCTTACTTGATGATTTTTTTAAAGAGGTTTTATCCTCATACCTTCCTGAAGCTTTACCTTCTTGAAGCTTTATCATTCCGAAGCTTTATCATTCTGAAGCTTTGTCATCCTAAAGCTTTGTCGTTCTGAAGCTTTATCTCCCTGAAGCTTTATCTTCTTGAAGCTTTATCATCATGAATCTTTACCTTCCTGTTTACCTTTTTGAAGCTTTATCTTCCTGAAACTTTGTCATCCTGAAGCTTTATCTTTCTGAAGCTCTACCTTTCTGAAGCTTTATCTTTTTGAAACTTTATCTTTTTGAAGCTTTGTCATCCTAAAGCTTTGCCATCCTAAAGCTTTATCTTCTTGAAGCTTTATCATCCTGAATCTTTCCTGAATCTTTGCTTTCCTTTCTGAAGCTTTGTCATCCTGAAGCTTTATCATTCTGAAACTTTACCTTCCTGTTTACCTTTCTGAAGCTTAATCTTTCTGAAACTTTATCTTTCTGAAGCTTTGTCATCCTGAAGCTTTATCATCCTGAATCTTTCCTGAATCTTTGTCATTCTAAAGCTTTGTCATCCTGAATTTTTATCATTCTGAAACTTTACCTTCCTGTTTACCTTTTGAAGCTTTACCTTTTTGAGCTACCCCCCATAACTTTAGCCTGCGATCACAAGCTAAGTCGTTCGAGGTGGGTAGTTAGGTCGCTGAGCTTTACCTTCCTTTGCAGCAGTTTTATCTTCCCTGAGCTACCCCTCATAACTTTAGTCCGTGACCGCGGGCTAAGTCGTTCGAGGTGGATAGTCAGGTACCTCGGTATCCCTTTTAAGTTTGAGCCTTTTCTTGTGAGATTTCTGCTTGAGAGTTTGAATCAGCTTTGGTCAATTTTGCCTTTTTCTCGATCTTTGAGGAGCCATATCTTGTGGTGATGAAGCCTTAGATTATCCTTATCCTTATCCTTTGAAAACCCCCAATCGAGGGGTTTCTTCCTTAGGCATCCCTTCCATAACCCTTTCGAGTCGTTCGAGGAAGGAAGTCTGACGGATTCTTCCTTGGGTATCCCTTCCATAACCCTTTCGGGTTGTTCGAGGAAGGAAACCTTATCCTGGGTATTCCCTCCATAACCCTTTCAGGTCGTTCGAGCAAGGTAACCTTATCCTGGGTATCCCTTCCGTAACCCTTTCGGGTCGTTCGAGGAAGGAAACCTTATCCTGGGTCTCCATTCCATAACCCTTTCGGGTCGTTCGAAGGAAACCTTATCCTGGGTCTCCCTTCCATAACCCTTTCAGGTCGTTCGAGGAAGGTAACCTTATCCTGGGTATCCCTTCCATAACCCTTTCGGGTCGTTCGAGGAAGGAAACCTTATCCTGGGTCTCCCTTCCATAACCCTTTCGGGTCGTTCGAGGAAGGTAACCTTATCCTGGGTATCCCCTCCATAACCCTTTCGGGTCGTTCGAGGAAGGTAACCTTATCTTGGGTCTCCCTTCCATAACCCTTTCAGGTCGTTCGAGGAAGGAAACCTTATCCTGGGTATCCCCTTCATAACCCTTTCAGGTCGTTCGAGGAAGGTAACCTTATCTTGGGTATCCCTTCCATAACCCTTTCGGGTCGTTCGAGGAAGGGCATCGGGTGTGTCTTCATCTTTGTTGATGTAGCTTAATCATCTTTGGAGAAGTTTGATGAAGAAGTGCTTTTACTTTGTTGCGGACTGCTGCTTTATTCTTAGTAGAGATCAATCAATACCTGGGGACTGTCTGTTCTTCCTTGCTCTCGGTGTTAGACTAACTAAGAAGTTTCTTGCCTTGATATCCTTCCCATAACCCTTTCGGGTCGTTCGAGGAAAGGAATCAGACATTCTTAGCAGAGATCAATCAATACCTGGGGACTCTCTGTTCTTCCTTGCTCTCGGTGTTGGACTAACTGAGAGATTTTCCTTGTTTTCTCTGCAGGGTTGTCTCCCTGGCTCTCGGTGTTGGACTAACCGAGAGACTTTCCTTGTTTTCTCTGCAGGGTTGTCTCCCTGGCTCTCGGTGTTAGACTAACCGAGAGACTTTCCTTGTTTTTCTCTGCAGGGTTGTCTCCCTGGCTCTCGGTGTTGGACTAACCGAGAGACTTTCCTTGTATAATTTGTTGTAGGGGTTGTCTCCCCATATCTTTTCTGCGAAAAGGGTTAACAAAGCACTGCATATACTAAAACAAAATAGCAGAATGCACAGTAGCACCATATATTCTTTTCATCTGTCAGAATGATTTCGTGATCCTTTCACTCACGGCAGGAGTGAGGCCTCAACACATGAGTCTATTTTATCAATATATATATATTTTCCTGCAAAGCGTACAAGTGCATGCATATATATTTTTTTCTGGTTGATAAAATAAAAACCAACATTTATCCTTACTTTAACATGAATCATGTTTGTAAAAGAAGAGTATGAACTTATCTGGTGAATTTGATGAACTGTCTTACTTGGAGTTCCTTATCTTGCACGCCACTTGATATGGGGCTCTTTGGGAGAGTTCCTCAAACTGGACCCTCGATTCGGAATGGTCCCTCGGCATGTGACTATGCACTTCGGAGGATGGCAAATCTGGAGGGGTCCTCGGAGTGTGCCATTTGGAACTAGACGCTCGGGCATAGGGTCCTCGGGATAGTACACTCGGAATAATACTCTCGGTATGTGTCATTTCGGTACATACTTTTCGCCTCAGTAGAACAGCCTCGGGTCTATCTTTTCTCCTTGGTAGAACGCCCTCAGATCAAACTTCTCGGATTATACTTTCTTCTCGGTATGACACCCTCGGGTCTATCTTTTCTCCTTGGTAGAACGCCCTCGGATCAAACTTTTCACTTGGGTAGAACACCCTCGAGTCTAATTTTCCCCCTTGGTAAAACATCATCGAAGTATACCCTTTCTCTTTTCTTTTTCTTTTTTTTTCTTTTTTTTGGACACAGATAAGCCGAGCCTTCAACCTAATGACTCGGTCTCGGTGTCATTCTCTTCTTTGACTCTGTGTATGTGTAGGTCTAGATAGCGAACTTCGGTCGTTGGCGTTCTTGAAACCAAGCTTGCAATAAAACACAGCACGTCTGACATCCCCGCGGACCTAAAACACTTGAGAACTGGATTCCGGCTCCCCACCGAATTGGAACACGAATATTTGATCAGGCTCGGCTCTAACGCTCAAGTGAAACCGATTCACCTCGTCTTTACCACGTGCAGATTCACCGACACTGTTTATTAAATTTCCAGACGCGATCCATGCTTTTAAACCCAACCCCAAAAGCAACATCTAGGAGTATTGGAGGATTTTTGACTTCCTTTCCTTAACTTGATCCGATCTTCGGGGTCTCTCGTTGCCTCGGAGGTTCGGATCCTCGGGATTTCAGAAACTTCTGGGTGATTCTTTCCTTCACTTTTGCCTCGGAGGTTAACAGAGCCACGAAAATCGGAGCTCGGGGGTCCTGTGAAGCCTTCTCCACAAGGTTGATCCAGCTCTGACTCCTGTTAGGGGTTTTGGGTCTCTGATTTCTTCTAGAGCCGTAAGCCCTAGAAAAATGAGGTGCTCTAATCTCCTTTCCGGCTCTGGTGATTTCGGATCTGGCTTCACATTCTGGCGGGTCACAGCCAGAGCTTGATTACTTCTTGGCTGGCTGTTAAATATGAACGTTTTGAGTACAGGCACGCGTCGTTCAAAGCTTTGAGATTGAAGCCCTTGGTCCTCTGGCAAAGACCCGAGCTTTTGTGATGTTGCTAGTCCATCCGAGTCAGGCCATCCCCTCCTTCCTCGGGGTTATGGATCCGAACCCCTTCTAATCAATTCCAGCAGGTCAACTGGAGACATGCGGCGTTGAACTGTTCTGTGGCTATTTTTAAGTCTTCAGGCCTTATGTTCTTCATACTTTCGGAAGCCATCCTCATCAATTCTGGATTAGACATCATCTGTTGTTGGATCCGAGCCAACTCGGCGGGTGACATCCGACTCATCTGCTCCTGAGCCAGCCTTATCATCTCCGAATCCATCTAGAGCTCGGACTGAAACGAACAACATGCTTTCGACGACCATCTGGGCGGCTAGGGAAACCGGATCTTCGAGACAGCGACCTGATTCGAAGACTGACCCGAGGTGGAGACTTTCTGGGTTTAGCGCCGTGTCGAAGACTTTGAGATCGAGCAGATTCTAGTTTCGCATTCCGACAATTTCGACTCCTGTTGGATTTTCCCATTGATGAGGGTTTTGATCTTGTGCCCATTAGCTTCTTCAGAGAAGGAACTAGGAACCGGAATACTGGATCATAGGTTCTCTTCTTTTTCTTTTGGGCCAACTTGCTTGGGCTTACTGGATCAAGCCCTCTTGGGTGTAAAATATCCTACCCAGACCCAAGTTTAGAGCCAGAGTCTCCTTTCTTCCTTTGGACTTCGTTTTTCTCTCGGTGTTCAGAGGAACTGTGTAGCCGAAGAAGGCCAGTCAACAATTTCGGCGCTACATGGCTTTCAGATGTGTCACTCTGAGCGTAGATCTATTATATTGTCAGCACCAATTTGGTGTGATTCAACTCCGTTCTGAGATTTCAGACTTGATTTGATCACCCAGTCACCGTTGCGATTTATTTTTTCGTAAGAACGATTCTTCGTTCCCACAAACGGCGCCAAACTGTTGGTACAGTTTCAGGTACGGTGACATGTTGTCTTGTGATTTGTTGTCTTCCTTGTAATTAACTCTCCTTGTAATCTGCAAAATAATAAACGGCTCGTCGGCTCGTGGTGGTGCCGACCATACCCCCACTCCGATGCCTAAGTCAGTTCAAACATTTTATTTTCTGGAGAATATCAATAATCTCATAGGTTAGAGAATCTGCTTGTCAAAAATACCTGGCGTAATGGTCTTATTTATAGGCTCACAGTTTACAATTATAAAACTGCTAGAATACTTGGAGCATAATTTGATTAGAAGTCTGAGTCATAGATCACATCGCCTTTAATCTTATCTTCATAGAATTCAAATTGGGTAGTAGAGTCCAAACTGTATATGACACTCTCTTTAGCTAATGTCATTCTATTAGGTACCTTATCCCATATTTGATGGGATAGAAGTCTATCTTGATATGTTTGGGATATGCGTCTTTTTGGAGATAACGAATGGTCTTGTACTTAGGTCTTATCTAGCCGGGCCAACCCGATGGGCTCGGCCCCCGATACTACCTTAGGCCCATGTGTCCTTGGTGCTAATTATTTCTCCAACATTAGTTATGAGTAGTGATTGAATAGGACTTGGCATGTGACATCATTTTATTTCTTGCTTTTATCCCTTTCATTAAATCACAGTATATCTAAGTTAAACTTGACTTGTTTACAAATTCATAAAAATATATAGAATTTGTAAATATAATATCTAGATTATATACCGTAATTCCACACAGTCAAATAGAACTGTTGAAGAGGCTTTACCACTTTTTATATATCCTTAGTTATATATATATATATAATATTTAAATTATAATGTTAACAATTATAGTTGTTGATGTAGTCCCGACTGAAGACGTAACAACCTCAGCTGCTAAGGAAGGATGGGTGATACTTTGCAAAATGACAAGAACACGCTGTGGGTTTCCCCACAGTTCTCCTCCGAAGCTCAAGTCAGTCTCACAATAATCTTTAAAGAGAGGTTTTTGAGGATTAAGAGAAAATAACCGAGAGAGAGAGAGCTCTTTACCTTGTACCTGGGTCTTGCTATTTATAGGTCATTGTAATTATGGCTAGGTAAGGGTGCTCCGGCTTTTAAGGGACATCACTTCCTCTGACCTGAGCAGTGTTTATGTACACTCCAATAGTGATTGACAAGCTGACTCATTACTGATATGGTATGGGCTTTCAGTGAATCCCGGATTTTCCGGGGTTTGGTCACCTAATCGCGTCCTTCCACTAGTTTTATACGTACTGCCTCCTGTCGGTTAACAGTTCATCCGATACTTGGGCCACTCGGATCTTTCTTGGTCGGTTACTGAAACTGTAGGGAAAGACAGACTTCCCAACAGTTACCCCCCAATTCTTCCGTCTCATACATGGGATGAAAGAATTTTTGCTTCGATTCCCCCGTCAACATGGGTCTTCAGTGTATATATATGTAGATATATATATATATATATATACATATGTATTAATTTTCTTTTTTTGGTGCCAGATGTATCTCCCGGCAAGGAACAATCCTATCAGGTCGGCAAGCCTGACTTCTCGGTGTCGGGGAATGCTTGGCTGGTGCGGCCTGACTTCTCGGTATTCCAACTGGGAGCTTTGAAACTCAAAATTTTCTCCTGAATTTCAAATTTCGAACATTTTGCCGCCCTACTGCTGACATTAAAGTCCCTGATGCCTCGACTGCCTCGTTGACGGCTGTAATTATTGCCATTGCCTCAATATCCGCACGATACACGCTAACCGAGTCGATTGGATTTCCGGTCGTGGGAACTGTTTTTTCAAGACGACTCGCTTGGGCTTCCGGTTACCAGGACCGGTAACTCTCGGTCACGGTATGGCCTATAAAAACCCTTCCCCTCACTTTTCACTTTTTTCTTCCTTTCGCTTCTCTCCTTGCGCGTTCATTTACTTTCCCAACATCCTTCAAAATGCCTCCGAAGAGTATAGCCGGCACCTCATCGGTACTTGCCCAAGTGGTTGCAGAAAATGTAGTTAGGGAGGACGAGGAGGGTATTCTCGGAGATAACCCCCAATGCTCATCCCTCTCGAGAACCGACACGTTTCTCTCCTATCCGTGCAGAATGAATGGGTTATGCGTGTGAACTATGACATCGGCAAATCGATTCGTCTTCACTTCCAAGATCCGTCTGCGTTAAGCATCACGGGCGGCGATATTTCCTTATTTGAGAGGATGCTTATGGCGGGGTTGAGGCTCCCGTTTCCCGACATTGCTCGAGAATTTTTGCTTTACTTGAAGGTAGCCCCGAGTCAAGTGGAGGTACCTTTTTGCCTCATTCATACCTTGGAGGACCGTGATCGGGACTAGGATGTCGGTTCCCCAATTTATGAATGTGTACCGACCAGCAATGGACTCGGAAGGCGTTGTGAAGCTGCGGACCCGACAGGGTCCCTCATTTATTTTTTTGAAACCCATCTACTCAAATAACATATACTGGGAGAAGCAAGTTTTCCGAGTATCCGGGGAATGGGAATGCCCAAAATCTATGAAGATTTCCGAGTCTCAGAGGATTTCTCGGGAATGGAGGGCTTTAGACGACAACCTGATGAACCCCCCCCCCCCCCCGAGATCTCTGATGCTGAACAAGGAGATGTGACTCGCATGATCGACTTATGCAACCGTCACCACAAGGTGGAAAACGATTTCGATGTGATTGTGACCGACAAGTCACTGAACGATCACTTGGGCTACAGGATTCCCGAGAATAAAGTCCCACTCACCAAGACTGGGAAACCCAAGTTTACGAAAAGCAAGGCCCCAGTGACCTCCGTCCCATCCGCCGCTCAGAGAGGGATATCGAGAACTCGGAGGCCCCCTTCTCCTGCTACCGGCGTCGAGGATGTCCGTGCAGCACCAAGTACCGCTGCAGCTGCAGACTCAGGAGCCGTTTTTGAGCCTGAGGTTCCCTTATTTCGAGAGGCCAGGGGGGTGGTGATAGAGATGGGCATACCGGATTCCCTCAAGCGACTAGGGCCAACTCGGTGGGAGGATCTGGTGCCGACTCCCGAGAGGAAATTCCGGCTACTGAGATTCAGAGGGATGTTACTTCGCCAGTGGTTCCCGACCAAAGATGTACTCCCGAGGTCCATCAAACCACTCATTCTGACACAACGCGCCTCTGTAAGGGTGTCGGGACCAAACGCAAAGCCTGTAACGACCCGCTTTTTTTAAAAAAAAAACGTAAGTGAAAATTTCAGTTTTCACGTATCGTTACGATATCAACAACGACGCCATTAGAGTATAAATTAACAGCGGAATACATCTTTCTTTTACAATAATACATCAGAGCTGACTGAATAAACTCAATATATAAAATAATAACCATTTGATCTGATATAATAAAATACATTTAAATAACAATAAGTGTACCACATGCGGCACGAACATTACGGAATCATTGTATATAAAATTTACAAACTAAAGGTCTCGTCCTTAATCAACCTAGCAGCTCCTATCTTCGTTCCTGCAAAACTCGCATGTGATTGTGGTTAACACCACAATCTCATGTTGTGGTCGAGTGAGTCAATGGTCCTCAACCACAGTGACACACTGATTTATATAACCATATACGATACATTCAAATGATGACATATATATTCACATACACATAATCATTTTCACCTACAATTATGCTTATCCCTTTACATTAACTATTCACGTACTCAAAACCATATCTCTTGGTAACACATCATTAGCGCTATCTTCTTCGCTAATACTGGGCCTTACCTCCATAACTGTTTTTCTCTATTTATCCTTCAACCTTTGGTTCATCCATTGGTCTTATCAATAAATTGATGCCTTGGTACATAAACCTCTGTCTTTTTATTAATAGACTCACATCACACCATCATATAATAATGCCAACAACATCATATACATAACCAACCAAAACATGTTACCCATAACAAATGTCAAACATCAAATAGCATACAATCAAATAAAGCAGAGATCACTTGTCATTAAAGACTAAAACCACACGTATCATCCTCAGTGAGTAAGAAATACTCACAGCCCATTTTTGTACAGTCTCTCAACTCTTAACTCATCATCTACAATAAATATATACACATACATAGGATATTAACATCATCACTCATAAATCCTAATTATATTCACATAAGTACAATTATCGTTTTTCTTTTAGAAGATCATTCATATTTATCATTATGAGTTTAAGACTCTCAATATGATAAACATGCTTTTAATTTTAAAGACACTCAACCTAGTAAACATGCTTTACATTTCGTATTTTAATTTCCAAAAACATAGCCCTTTAACCTTCCGGCCAATACCTAAAATCTAACCATCACTTACATTTCCAAAATCCACTAAAACCAACACCAACATATAGCTTCGATACATTACACGGCCATAAATTATCCACCATCATCACACACAATTTCAACACTCATTTACACCTTTAAGGACATAGAACAAAACCGATCATCAAGAAACACATATACCTAAAACATCACAGTAACACAACCACACACTGAAATTCTAAATGCAATACTCATCAAAACAGTATGTTACCCAATCGCCTAAGCCCACAAAAATCATCAATACAACACTCACAGTTAATATCCCACAAATCACCACAAGCAGGACATACTAACACTTAAAACATGAACATGGCCAATGAATCACAGCACAACCGGAACAGGGAACCTCAAAACAATACACGCTATAGCCAAAACAGGGATTTCATCAATAACACACTCAGAGAAATCACAGCCACCGAACACACCACAAGCACTCACTGGCCGGAACAACACACACAATCCAACCCCATAGACAATCGGCTAACATGGAGCACACCAAAACAGGGAGATCAACAACCAAAAATACCCTATCATTAATCATTGCAAAATCCTCTACCCAATCAATAGAGAATCCCCAAAAATCATTAAACCTTAATCTAACAACCAACAAATTAATCCACAAAATAAATCATCATAGGTTATAAGAATTTACCCCAAGGATTTTCATAGCAAATCCACCGGAAAATGCCATTGATTCCGCCGGAAATCGCTTTTAAGAACCAGGTCTTCTTCTCGGGTCGCACGGTTCGCGGGCCGTACGGGTCACGATCTCGGGTTTTCTGGGCTCACGGGTAGCGGATTCAAGCCCTTGGGTTCCGCCGGAGCTCCTCCATCGCCGGATTTCAGTCCAAGCCGCCGATCATGGAGGATCAGACCTCCCCTAGGTTGTGGGTACTCCGGTTCTCCCCCTCCCAATCTCATCTCTTACCCTCCCGATCTCATCTTTCGGTCTCTCCCTCTAAAACTCTCTCTCTCTCCGATCTCTCTTCTCTCTTTCCCTCTCAGTCTCTCGACATCTCTCTCTCTGTGGGTCGCTCGGGCATGCGAAGAAGAACTAAGAAAGAAAAAGAAAAGAGAAGGAGGAAAAGGAAGAAGGAGAAGGATCCGTGCGTGAGGGAGGAAGAGAGAGGAAAAGAAAATGATAAGGGACACGTGGCACCTTGTGAGTGGTTGGGGGAAATAGTGAAATCCACTCCAGCCAATTGGGTAAAGCCACATGGCAGGGATAGGATTCTCTTTGTTAAAAAAAACTTCAACTTCCATTAATTACATCAGGACCCCCACCATATAATATTTCTATCATTTAAGAATTAATATCAAACCCTAACATTTAATATAACTATATTATACCTGTACAATTAATTATTTATTACCCAATGACTCATTAGTATTTTATTATTCAATTATATTACTTTGTCTTAAATCCATTTTATTCCAATCATAGCATTTTATCTACTTAGGATTTATTATTAGTCTCATCAACTCAATAAATATAAACTATAAAATGCTAAATTCCCTATTTATTTTCTCGGTCCTTACAAAGCCGGTGGTTTTCAGAAAGGCAAGGCTTCGAGAAAACCTTATGTGGAAAAGGGTGACGACTTCTTACTTAATGAGATATCTCTCGCCGCCCAAAACTTCGGGCACACAGTGTTTACATGGCGAGGTGAGCCTCTTACTCCTCCGAGCTTTGCTGATGAGACCCGAGAGGGAAGCGAACCCTCTCCAGAACTTTCGCCTGCCTCAGGTGTTCATACATGTGGGGAGAAAACCGTCGAAGCGCTCGAGGCGGTCTCTCCTAATACCCGAGCAGAAAACTCCGCCTCAGGGTTTGAGGGCGGTTCCCAAGATGAGGGACTCGGCCAAGGCACACCTTTGGATCCGGGTACCGACGCTCCCAGGGACAGGCCTTTGGGGGAAACTTCTACTCCGAGTATTTCTGGAGCCGGGTTTTCTAATGCTCCTAGCACGTTTGACTTTTAGGCGTCCGCCTGCACGGCGATCCACTGGAAACGCTAGCCTCCGTTCTCCCTGACGGACTTTTTGAAGACCTCGGGAGGACTACACCTTTCAAGTTCGCCCAGGATATCATCGAATCCCAAATCGCGGTACCCTTCCTTTGCTTTCTTTTGATAATTGTTCACTTTCCTTTGGCCATTCTCATCATGTTCTTCGCTCCAGGATTCTCTTCGATCCGTTGCTGCCTGGTCCAATTTTCTGGAGCATACGCGCGCCAACCCTGACATCGAGACCATTCTTCGTCCCAAGATCAGCCAGCTTGAGCATACCGTAGTGTCTCAAGATGAAGTCATTGCCAGACTGACCCAAGAATTGTCCGATTTGAAGGAGAGATATAAGGTCCTTGAGACTAGGGCTAGAGTTCCCGAGACTATTCTCAGTCGGGTTCCAATCCTTCCTCCGAAATTGGGGGCGATGGGGTACCTCCCGACGCTGAACGGGTGCGATTATCTACAGAATCGGTCGGTGCACGTCAAGAAGTGGAACGCCTCTCTAGAGAACTTAGTTCTTTGAGAGACGAGAAGTCGACCTTGTTGCGGACCTTAATTCGGCGGTCCTCGCCAAAGAAGCTTTGGTTATTGAAAAAACTCTTCTGGTCACCGAGAAGGATGCAGCCTTAGCTGAGAGAGACACGGCTCTTGCTGCGAAGGACACAGCTCTTGCTGAGAGAGACACAGCCCTAGCCGAGAGGAACCGAGCTCTGAGTGACAAGGGCTGGATATTGGCTGAAAAAGACGTAGTATCATTTGCACTGGGGAAGGCCGTGTTCGAGAGAGATCTCGCCGAGGCTGATAAGGATCAAGCTGTAGCCGAGAGAGAATCCACTCTCGAAAAGCTGGAGGGGATAGAAGGTCGGTACCAGAGGATTCGGAGGAAATACCGTCACTATAAGGCCAGAGTTAGTAGACTCTCCGAGCAACTGTCTTTTGTCCCTTGGCTTCGGACTAAAGCTTGGGCTTTCGGCTTCCATATTGGGTTTGAGAATTTTCGAGCTTTAGTCCTTCACTCGGATCGGCTGCAAGTTTCCTATGAGAACGTGAGTTCCAACTTCTTGTCGCTTCCGAGTTCATGTTATTCAGAGTTGCTGGACCTCGGGATCGAGTATTTCCCCGACATTTTTTATTGGAGCAAAGATGCTCCAAATCCGGAGGATGCATCGGATGGAGAATGTGGCCACGATGATGATCCGGGAAACGACCAGCCTGGTGGCGAATAGATATTTTTTTTTTGGTGTTATTTCCTTTAATTTGAGCAAATTAAATTAATAAATTTACTTGTTGGCTTAGCATTATTTCCTTCCTTTATTACTCTTTTGAGATTGCTAAGAACAAAGAAGATTGTCAGACGTTAGGGATCATTGATCATTGATTTCGTCATGCTTCTTTATGCTTCTTCCCCCCTAAATAACTAAGGTAATTGCAGTGGGATTACCTAAGTTATTTCATTCAACATTTGCGGTAGTGTCACTTATAGCTGAGTCACTTATAGCCGAGTTAAGTGAGGGTAACCGAGAAACACTTTTAACTTACCCCCCTTATCCGAAGGAGGATAAGAAAAAATTTCTTCCTAGTTACCCCCTTATCCGAGTGAGGGTAACCGAAAAACAATTTTTCTAAAACAGTCCACGTATGGCATTTCGTGACTTTGATCATTACATTCAGATGCCCATGGCCTTACAAAAAGGGAATGAAAAGAAAGGGTTCCGAAATTACATGTAATACTTCTTTAGGTGCTCTGCATTCCAAGCTCTTGGGACCGACTTGCCCTCTCAAGACTCCAAGCGGTAAGATCCTTTCTCGTGACACTTAATTACTCGATACGGCCCCTCCCACTTGGCGGCCAGCTTCCTTCAGTAGGATCTCTAGTCATCAAATTTACTTTTCTGAGTACCCAGTCCCCACTGGAACTTTCTAGCGTTCACCGTTTTGTTATAGTATTTAGCCACCCGGGCGGATAAGCTTCACCCACTGCTTGCGCATCATCCCTTCGCTCCTGTAACAAATCGAGACGCAAACAAATCCCTCATCATTGTAGTTCGGGTCAAACTGTACCACTCGTTATCTTGGTGAGCCAATTTCAACTGGTATGACTGCCTCGGTTCCGTACGACAGTGAGAAGGGGTCTCTCCAGTCGGAGTTCTGACCGTCGTTCGATATGACCACAAAACTTCTGGAACGCATTCCACCCATAATCCCTTCTGTCGATCCAGCTTCTTCTTCAACGTTCCCAGCAAGGTCTTGTTGGTGGCTTCTACCTGTCCGTTCGACTTGGGATACACCAGGGTGGAATAGTGGTTCCGAATGCCAAGCTCGGCACACCAACTCCGGAACTGTTTCCCATCGAATTGGGCCCCGTTGTCTGTGACTAAGGAATGGGGAATCCCAAACCTGCAGACCACCGACCTCCAAAGGAAATTTATAACATTGCTGGCAGTTACAAACGCCAGTGCCTCCGCTCTGCCCATTTTGTAAAGTAGTCCACAACCACCACTAAGAACTTCTTTTTGCCCTTCCCAGGCGGCATTGGGCTAAGTCGACTCCCCATTTAGCAAATGGCCACAGTGATAAGATAGAATTCAGCTTCTCGGGAGGTTCTTCAGGATCGAGCGAAGCGCTGGCACTTATCACAGCTTCGGACGAAATTAACCGAGTCCTTCCCCATGGTCGGCCAGTAATAACCGACCCTCATTGCCTTGTGGGCTAGCATTCGACCACCCGAGTGGTTCCCACAAACCCCTTCGTGAATATCTCTCAAAACATAGTGAGCTTCGGCGGCTGAGAGGCACTTCAAAAGGGGATGAGAGTATTCCTTCCTGTACAACACCGGCAATCATCGTGTAACAAGCCGATTGCATCCTTACCTTGCGCGAGTGCACTTTGTCATCAGGTAGCTTCCCGTCTTTTAGGAATTCGATGACATCCGAGGCCCACTCAGGTTCTGGATCCTCCTCCAGGGCTTTCTGCATTAAATCGAAAACCCCGGATATTGTGGGGATGGGTTGAACAAAGACTTGCCGTTTCATCTTCATGATTTCCTGTTCTGTGGCCGACCCTGCTCGGTCCAACATATCCGCCTGTGTATTCTCCTCGCGGGGGATTTTTACGATTGTCATGCTCCTAAAATTGGATTGGAGACGGTGTACCTTTTCTAGGTATCTGGCTAGTCGACTCCCTTGCGTTGCATACTCACCCGAGATCTAGCCCACAACTACCTGCGAATCACTCCGAATTTCAATATTATGGGCCCCCAGTTCCCGAGTAATTGCCAACCCTACACTACCGCTTCATATTCTACTTCATTATTTGTAGTGGCAAAATCTAACTTGATGGCGTACTGAAATCTTTGTCCTTCTGGGCTTAGCAACACGTCCCCGGCACCACTTCGTTGGCCTTGTGAAGACCCGTCGACATTGATAACCCATGTCAGAACCTGTGCTTGGTCTTGAGACTCGGGAACGTTGCAGAACTCTAGGAAGAAGTCGGTCAGAACCTGTCCTTTAATCGCCGTCCGCGATGGAACTCTATGTCGAACTGTCCCAACTCCACAGACCAGTTGACAAGCCTACCCGATAAATCCGGTTTCTGGAGTACTTTCTTTAGAGGGTATTCAGTCAGTACCCGAACGGCGTGCGCCTGAAAGTAGGGCCTCAGCTTCCGAGAGGATATCATCAAAGCAAAAGCCAACTTCTCTATTCTTGGATATCTTTCCTCCGCCCCGCGAAGCGCTTTGCTAATGAAGTAAATTGGTCTTTGGACTCCGGCCTCTTCCCGCACAAGAGCCGATGAACCGCCGACGTTGACACCGCCAAGTAAAGATAAAGGATTTCCCCTCTACCGGTCGGCTTAAAAGTGGGGGTTCGTCAGATATCTTTTCAAGTTTTCAAAAGCCTAATCACACTATGAATCCCACACAAACGCTTTTTTAAGAATCTTGAAGAAGGGGAGGCACTTGTCGGTGGACCTGGAGATAAAGCGGTTCAGGGCCGCAATCCGCCCAGTCAACTGTTGCAGCTGCTTTGTAGTTCTAGGCGGTTGCATTTCCAACACAGCCCGTACCTTCTCGGGATTTGCCTCTATACCCCTCTGAGATACAAGATTGCCCATAAACTTTCCGGAAGAGACCCAAAGGCGCATTTGGTCGGATTCAGCTTCATCTTATAGCGCCTAAGAGTATCGAACGTTTCTTTCAGATTGGAGACGTGGTCGGTAGCCTGTATACTTTTTACTAACATGTCGTCGACATACACCTCCACATTCCGACCTATTTGCTTTTCGAACATCTTGTTCACCAGCCTTTGGTACGTTGCACCCGCATTCTTTAGTCTGAACGGCATAGCCTTATAGCAATACGAACCTCGATTGGTAATGAACGAGGTTTTTTCTTGATCATCCTCTGCCATCTGTATCTAATTGTAGCCCGAGAATGCGTCCATGAAACTTAGGAGTTGATGCCTAAGTTGAGTCAACCAGTAAGTCTATGCGAGGCAGCGGGAAACTGTCTTTCGGGCAGCTCTATTCAGGTCGATGAAATCTACGCACATTCTCCATTTATTGTTGGCCTTTTTTACCAATACCACGTTAGCGAGCCATTCGGGATAATCAACCTCCCGGATAAGTCCTGCCTTCAACAACTTCGAGACTTCTTCAGCGATCGCCTGATTCTCTAGGGTGCAAAAGTCCTCCTTCTTTGTTTGACTAGTCGAGAACAGGGGTCTACATTTAGTCTGTGTACGATTACCGAGGGGTCTATACCTGGCATGTCTTCATGATTCCATGTGAATACATCACTATTACTTCTGAGAAATACAACCAACTCTTCCTTTAAGCTTTTAGGGAGTAGGGAGCCGATCTTTATTCTTCTTCTTGGAACTCCAACTTCAAGCTCTTCCAGATCTTCGATCGGCTCGGCCGACTGTAATTGCTATTTATCATT
>JAJPGS010002406.1:0-24723 GCA_028654335.1 Alnus rubra
TGTCTGCAATAAATCCATCTTTATCAACGGTACAAAAAGTCTATGGAAATCAACGGTACAAAAAGGCCCAAACCACACTAGTTTTTGTTAACACAGGAAGATTACTTTACAATGAAAAAAATAAAATTCAGAAACCTCCTCTGTTGGAGTCCCTTCTGCTCGTGGGCGCGCTCTGGCTACTGGGTCCGAGAGAGCGAGAGACCAGCTGCTGGGTTAGAGAGAGAGAAAGAGTGAGGGTTAGACTTAGAAGTCAACAAAGGAGAGAGAGAGAGAGAAAGAGAGAGAGAGTAAAGGGAGAGAGACTAACCGTAGAGAGTGGTCGATGGCGCTCCCGTTTGCTGGGTCTGAGAGAGAGAGATCCGCCGGTCGATCGGTGGGCGCTGGTCTGCTGGGTGAGAGAGACAGCGAGCTGGGAGAGAGAGACCGCGAGCTGGGAGAGAGACAGCGAGCTGGGAGAGAGAGACGCGAGCTGGGGAGAGAGACAGCTGGGAGGGGGTGGCTGGAGAGAGAGACAGCGAGCTGGGAGCGGCCGAGGGACGCTTCGGGTCAGAGGGCGCGGTCGTTGGGTCAGAGAGCGCCGGAGCGCCGGTCGGTGGGCGGTCGTTGAGTGGTCGGTGGCACCGGTCCGTCGTTTGGAGAGAAAGAGCTGGGAGCCGGCCGAGGACGGTGCGGGTCAGAGGTGGGCGTCGTTGGGCGGAGGGACGGTGGGAGAGGTGAGATTTGGGAGATTTGGGAATGGAGGGAAAATGGAAACTTTGGAGTGAACCGGAGGTAGTCGACTTTTCTTCTCTGATTTTTGATTTTTGGATTTTTTTTTTTTTAAATAAAAAAGAAAAAAAAACAGCTGCCACGTGGGTCAAGAGCCGGACTCCAGCCGACTCTTGACGCACGTATAGACGAACTCCTCTAAAAGTAAACAACATGGTAAGAATGTACTTCAGATAAGTGGAAGGTGGCAAAGGAAACCAATTAGTATCATTTAATTGCTAAACATAAAATCAAGTTCCATCACTGAAAGGTTATTTAGTTATAGAAATATGGGCGTCAATAGCATTAAGTATTACACAAGAAATGATTCTTGTACACTTTCTTTACAACAACGCTACAACAACCTGACGTGAAAGGCAGGTTTAATTTTTTTTTTTTTTTTTTTTTCATTTCTCTTTGGGCTTGAAAACCGGTTGGAGGGAAATGATATTTCATTTCCCCTCCAACGCTGAACCCCCCCTCTCTCTCTCTCTGAAATTTCTCCTCGGTCAGCTTCCTCTTCGGCGTCCGGCCATCTCCGGCAATCCCTCTCTCTCTCTTTCTCTCAACTGCATCATCCGTACAGTCCCCGTCCCTCTCGGCGTCCGGCGTCCTCTCTCTCTGCATCGTCCGGTGTCTTTCGCCGGCTTCTCTCAGCGGTCGGCCTCCTCTCTCGGCGTCCGCAGTCGTCTCCGGTAGATTTCCTCTCTCTCAGGCAGATTCCTCTCTGCATCGTCCGTAGCTCACTCGCCGGTAGTCCCGTCCTCTCGGGTCGGCGTCGTCCGGCATCCTCTCCGACTAAAAAAAACAGGTTCTCTCTCTCTGGCCGGATCTGTTGCTACAAAAAAATGGGGAAATTTTTGGCTGCTCCACTGTTTGTGAAGCAGATGCCTCCATTTTTTTTTTAATTTTTTTTTTTTTTAGTTTTTGTTTTTGGTTTTGGTTTTGTTTGGTTTTTTTTTGGTTGGTTTTGGTTTGTGTTGGGAAAAAAATGGTGGCTTCAGCCCCCAAGCACCATGTAGCTCCGCCCCTACTGTTTTTTATGGTCTTTTGGTCATCTATTAACTAGTATCTTTTCTAATGCACTTGTTTGGTTGCTTTGTTAGGTTTAGTATAAGTACACTGTACTAAACTATGTTGCCTGTGATGATATTTTTAACAGATATTCAGCGATTCTTACACACCCATTACGGTGGTCCTGGAACTCTCTTGGTCTTAATTCATTGACATGGCTGATACTTTAAATGAACGGGAATTGCCTGGAGGATCAGCCTCAAATGGCCCAAAATCATGTTGACAAGGATTGGAAAGAGTGGACTGGTGATAGCTATTAAGCTAAATGCCTGAAATTGCCGCAAGTTTTTTATGGTCAGTATGTCGAAGTGGGTGTTGTAAGAGCTCTCTCAATTTTGATATGCATTGATGTTATGTCTAGAAATGGGAAATGACGAGTGAAATTGAGCAGGTTTGCTCTAATGGATTTTCAAATCAACAGATGCTGCTCAATCTCAGTGGAAATGATTTTATGTATGATCTCATCATTTTCTGATCTCAATAAGAATGCAATCCATTAATCTAAAACATTTTCCACCCATGATCGAGTATTGAGACCATGTTGATTCACAGACAAGCATTTGTAGGATCACAATTTTGTTGATATTTCTTAATCCTGAGCCTAATGCAATTTGATGCAATTGGGATCTCTACCAACTACTCTCCCAACAACTCTTCTCATATTAGTGACAAAACTATTACGAATCCTGCGTATTAATTGAAAGAGACAAAAATATATGAGCATTCCTTAAAACTGTAGTAATGATCAAAAGGTAAGTGTTGAATTACGTTGCATAGTATCTGACCATCTGTAATCCTAGTATAACACCCACTTAGGACAAAAAAAGCTTTGCCAAGCTACACCCACATTTACAACATTATATTTATATTTCCCTTAAGAATAACCAATGCATATACAAACAAAATGGCTGATGGCATTAAAAAGCTAATCACAAATCTATTTACTCTTGTCCATCATTTCTTCCTATCAATGAAACGTTCAAGCACTCTTTCTCTTGCAAAATAAGCAATCCTCACTCTTCCGAACCAGTCATAGGTCGCTTGGCTACATGAACGTAGACAGCATCCCTCAGTGGAGTACAACAAAATTCTTTGTGTATTCTTTTGTGAATAATCATGATGTTAGCTTGTAAGAAATACAACAATACAAGTACAAGCAAGAACCCTCTCCTCTATAGATTACAAAATATTTCTAGGGTGGATATTGGTAAAGTAGCGTTATACAACATTTCCATTTGTATGCTGCAACTCTAGAGCCAGTTTAGTGCCATCTTGCTTGACATTGGCTTCAAGGATGGGTCATCTGAAACCTTGGCGAGTGAGCGATACGCAATTTTACACTTTCGGCATAGTCCAATTCTTGACTACCTACTGTATAACAAAAGCAAATTCAATTTTTATTATATTAGATTCGAATGAACAATTCAACACAAGCATATTATAGTAAATGCTAATTAATACACTAGATAACTGAACCAAGAAAATCTGGCTCTTCCTGATGTCTCAACCCCATGATTCTTTTATATGCTTTTGTTTAAGACCAAAACTAAATTTTACGTTTAGGAGACAAACTCGAACCTGGACCAAATTTGAAGGAAACCAAAAATTGTATATCAGCGAAAAAAAAAAACTAGCAATATATGGGGAAAAATATTCAAAATCGATCATCCACCTAACACTATCCAAAGCTCAAGTTTCCCCAATCATCTACTTCTCCGATTGAAACTTCTAATCAAATCAACCCTTAACTTGGTGCTTCACCATTGAACACAACCAAACCTCCAATCTACCCACTTTACACAATTGGAGCCAACTTTAAATTCTCCACATCTGTTTCCATTCTACATTTACCGAATTACCAAACAAACCAAGTCATAGTAAGTTGACTTACCAAACAAACTAAGAGAAAGGAATTAAAGAAAGAGAATGGAGTAGGGACAAAATTTACCGATACACCTTGAGCATTCACATTTGGTAAGTTTATTCGGATGAAAATATTGAAGAATCTCCATACTGCAAAACCCCTTCATCCCATCATGCCCAAGATAAATAAATAAGAAAGAGTTAATCCAAGCCAAAAATTCCCATACCAAAAGCTAATGCAAAATCCTCATTTGTAACGCCTCTTCTAAATTGGAAAGAAAAAGGGAAACAAAAGAAGAGGCTCCTCGAGGGGGCCAGCCTCCACTGTTTGGGTTCAACAATAATCAACAATCTCTTCATTAATCTAAAAATAGCTTAAGTATAGGAACAAAAGAACAACAACAACAAGCCAAACTAAACAAAGCAATCCACAAATCACAACTACACAAAACCAGTGACTGCCAAATCAAAGGTCTATTGACCAGGAATGACAATCCAAGATTTCTCCCCATAATCTTTCACTGACCCTTAGAAAAGTCATATGCATACAAATTCTACTCCTACAACATATATATAAATACTCATCACACATGTCGACAGCACCTACAATTAAAGTCTTGATATTTTTTCAGAATTCCCATATTTCAAAAATCATGATAGCTCTCTTCAGGAAAAAATGGTTAAGCATTCTAGAGAGGATCTCACTCATCCAATCCACCCTCTATTTCTTATAATAATACGTTATACTAAGTTCTACATTGAGCTGAATCCCTTGCACAAAATCTGGGTGAATAAAATTTGCTTTCATACTGATAAAGAACAAATCGAACACTCTGAATTCATAAAATCAGCTAGCTATGAATCAGAACTCCATAAATGGATTTAATACTCATGTCAAGATGCATCACTTGAATAAAAATTAAAACAAGATCAAAATTCAACTAGGTCACCATTGTTCCTAAACTGCCTAACAATGAAAAGAACAAATCCACATAAAACTAATCAAACAAGCGAATCCAGAAAAAAAAAAAAAAAAACCAAAAACAAAAAAAAACAAAAAAATTAAAAAAATAAAAAAAAATAAAATGGAGCATCGGCTGCTCACAAACAGTGAGGCAGCCAAAAATTTCCCCATTTTTTTTGTAGCAACAGATCCGGCCAAAGAGAGAGAGAACCTGTTTTTTTTAGTCGGAGAGGGACGCCGGACGACGCCGCCGCGAGAGGGAGGGAATACCGCGAGTGAGCTACGGACGATGCGAGAGGAAATCTACCGAACGACGACCGCGACGAGAGAGAGCCGACCGCTGAGAGAGAAGCCGGCGAAGAGACGACGGACGATGCGAGAGAGGGACGCCGTACGCTGAGAGGGACGGGAAGCTGACGGAGGAGAAATTTCAGAGAGAGAGAGAGAGAGGGGGGGTCAGCGTGAAGGGGAAATGAAATATCATTTCCCTCCAACCGGTTCAAGCCCCAAAGAGAAAATGAAAAAAAAAAATTAAACATGCCTTTCCACGTCAGGTTGTTGTAGCGTGTTGTAAAGAAAGCGTACGAGAATCATTTCTCTTTTATTTTGTCAATTTTCCAGTGTGTTGTTTCGGGTACAAGGGGCAAGGCTACGACCCAAACCGGCTCTTTGGACTTGGTTATATGCTAATTCAGAGTTATAAGTTAGTTTTTTAGTAATTTAGGTTAAAAGGTTAAATGGTTAAATTTGTTATATTAGAGGAATGCAATTACAACAGGGAAAATCTAAGTTTACCATCCTAGAGTTTTACCCTCACCAATCACTTTTAACCAAACCGCTTTAATCTGGCTCCAAGTACACGCACCATCAAAAGGCGTGGTGATAAACAGTAATCACGCAATTAGTAGGTGTTAAATATAATCAGCAAGCACTGTTACGGATCGTCAGTAGTTGAATGCGTACGTCATGGTCAGAATCTCTTTCTATAATTTTCTGACATGAGACTATATATTGGCACATTAAGGACCAGTTTGGCAATCCACTTTTATTTATTTTTATTTATTTTTTTTTACTTTTTTCAAAAATATCAAATCAAAACATTTTAATTTTTTTATACTTTTTATATCACATCAATTATATTTATTATTATCAAATAAAAAATTCACTATAAAACAAAACATTTTCACTTTTATAAACATTTTCAAATTTTATATTACATTAATCACTTCTATTATACAACAACAAATATTCCAAAACACATTTACTAACCAAACAAGTCCTAAGCCTTTTTATTTATTTTAGGTTAAACACTTTTTTAGTCTCTGAATTTTAGAATTTATTTTTTTATACTTAAATTTAATTTATATCAAAGATGATACCTTAATTTTGAAGAATTACCGAATAAGGACCTCGTGATGCACTGACACAGGCATAGAATCTAAGAAATGCTGCCGATTAGTATGGCGTGCGTCAGACATATGCACTGACACAAGGTGCTCGCGCGCACATAGTGAAGAGAGCTCACGGGTACGACGATATAAATGCAATGCCCGAGTATTCTTCTTTTATCGGTAAATCAGGTAAAAACTTTGAGGAATCTAATGCAATGCATGGTCATTTTAATCTCAAAACTTGGGTTTCTTCGTCAAAATCCTCCATTTTAGCCGTCCGCCTGTCACCGTCAAACGCAAAATAAACCTCTCTCTCCCCGCATTTCGTCAGATTTTACTAATCTGAGTTTTGTAATTCCATCTTTGCCCTGATCATTCCTCGCGATCTTCTATAAATTCAGCAACAGTCCTCCCTTTCATGTCTCGCGTGCCTTCAACAGTAACTCTTTGTCCTATTCCTAAGCTACCATCTACCTATAAAGCATATAAATACGCACGCACGTTGAGTAGTTCTCAACTTAATTCATTCTCTTCGACGAGAATGAAGGTTACGGTGCTCCATCTCATCCGGCTCCATAAGCCCACAGAATCCACGGTATGACCTTGGGAAGGCTGCTTTGCTTGCAATCTTAGGGGTGGTCATCACTGGTTCTTAAGAAGCTAACCAATTACTTCATGCGTAACTGGGGCGGACTAATATAAGGCCAGGCGTAACCAACAAGTCCCTGCTGAAACTGCCGCCCATCTACTGTTCAACTGCCACGTTATCCAGAGGACCCGAAGAGATCGTCTCGAGCTTTCGATCGTCTTGCCGCATGCAACTGACCGGCAAAGCTATTGTCGTCGTGATGCTGTTCACTTGACGCAGGACAAGAATAAATGTATTTAGTTTTAATTAAATTATAGTTTTTGCTGACCTGACCCAAAGTTATTATTAAGTTTTAGTTATTTGTCATTTTAAAATTAGGTTTGATCTTGGCCTAAAGTTAGTCACATTAGAGTTAAGGTTAAAGTGTTTATTTAAATATAATGTATATATATATTTTGTAATAAAGGAGATTATGATGGAATAAAAATTATGTTGTTTCTTAGAGGTGTGATTTCCATGTTCTTTTGTAGTGAGACTCTAGTTTATTCTTCTTTATCGTTAATCTGGTAAGATTCCAAGTAACAAAGGTTTATCTTTATAATTTTCTATTTATTTAATTTATGCGCGTCATCACTTCTCCATCTCTTCTGCCGTTGGTGGATTGTGGTAGTTCGCGGCAGCAAGAGAGAGGTCGTCCAAGGCTAGCGCATGGTCTTATGTGTCGACAACTCCCAATCCACTGCTGATGTACTGTGTTTGTTTTACCACTTTTATGTTTTTGAGCTTTTTTTTTTGTTTTATATATGTATCTTCTTTGTGTTCTTTATAATTGTTACGTAACCGCTATTTAGGTACTTTGGACTCTATATACACCTTTAACCAACTTTACTAGTGGTTGTTCTTGGCATCCGTGCCAATAATCAATAAGCTCGCGTCTTAATTTGATGCATTATCTCCACGTACTTGCATTCTAAAGTAAATAAATAAATTTAAAAAAAAGAAAAGAAAAAGAAACTTACAACCTCTTATCATTTATCATTTATTAAAAGGTATCCAAATTTAAAAAATATTAATTTAAGTTACTCATCTTTCAATTTCAATCCACCGTTAGAATTTTCTATTAAATTCTATTAAAATTCTTAAAATATGCCCGTGTATATTTTCTTAAAAATTTATAAATTTTTTTAAAGATTCAGGCATTAGGTATTTTTACAAATTTCGTTAAATTCGATCAATAACTAAATTTGAGCATTTTTTTTTCTCTAAATAACTAGGGTATTTTGAAATTTTGATAGGATTTAATGGAAGATTGAAATTTAAAAAAAAAAAAAAAATTGAAAGATGAAAATCTTAAATTGATCTTTTTTTTTTTTTTTTTTTTTTTTTTTTTTTTTACAGTTTAAGTACTTTTTTACAAAATAATAAAAATTATGGGTTCTAACTCCCAAAATATAATAAAAGAAGAAAACTTGAGAGCCAAACCTAAAACTTAATAGAAAATTATTTAAAATTTTCTTATTGCGTAGGAAAAAAAAAAAAAAACAATTTGATGGAAAGGATTTTATGAAATGAGTCCCCAGCCTCATTCAGAGCCTGAGAAAGGAGTCCCCCCCCCCCCAAGCCTCAATCATGACACAGGGGCGGAGGCACGTTCATGGCCCCCAAAAAATTTCAACCCTCTTATTTATTATTTATTTATTTAAGATTAAGTATCTATGGCCCCCCCAAATGAAATTCTGGCTCCTCCTAAAAAAAAAAATTTGTTAAAAACCCAGCAACAAGCAGCAGATTTTTTTATTTTGTTTTTTGTTTTTTTTTTGTAAGCAACAGATGTTAAACTAGAAAGAAAAAACAAAAACCCACAGACGCAGCAGACAATAATAATAATATAAAATAAAAAAATAAAAAAATCTGCAGTCAGCAGCAGATCTTCTCCAACACGGCAAGCCAATGTAAATCAAAGAATCACACTGCCAAGAAAAAAAAAAAAAAAAAAAAAAAAAAAAAAGGTGCAAAATCTACTTTACAACAAATTACAACAAATCTCACATTTCTCCTCAATCTAGGGGTGGCGTCGGTTCGGTAGGCGGCTAAGTCGGTTAATTCGGTTGGTTAACCGACTTTTGTCGGAATGTAGTCGGTGAATTTATTTCGGTTAAGTCGATTAAGCGGTTAATAGGCGGTCGGTTAAATCGGTTAAGCGGTTAATAGGCGGTCGGTTTAGTCGGTAAAACGGTTAATAGGCGGTCGGTTAAGTCGGTAAGGAGTTAATAGGCGGTCAGTTAAGTCGGTTAAATCGGTTAACATTCGGATTAAATGGGTAATGAAACGACGTCGTTTTGATTTTTTTAAAGGAAAAAAATCATATGTTTCGTTCTTACTAAAACGACGTCGTTTCGTTTTATGTCGGTTCGGTTAATCGGTCGAAATAGAATTCGATTCGGTTACCGCTTAAAATGCGATTCGGTTCGGTTCGGTTCGGCTGCTGATCTGGCTTTCGGAATAAAATTTTATACCGACTACCGAACCGAAATTAGTCGGTTAAAGTCGGTAGGCGGTCGATGGCGGTTCGGTTCGGTAGGCGGTTGGTAGGTGGTAGGCGGATAATTTGCCCACCCCTACCTCAATCTCACACTGAAAACGCAGTGCTTGAAAATACCAAGAGGTGAGAGAATTGAGTCCGAGTCTCTGAGAAGAACTACTTTGGAAACACCACGAGGTGTCGAGGTCCACGATCTGGCTATGCATCTACCATTGCCCGCCCGTCCATCGATCCACACACCACCACAGTCAACACTCACTGTGAGAAATCTGCTCTTACTTCTCTGTTTCGTTTTGAAATTTGAAGCTTTTCTAAAAGAAAATTCGTAGGCGTAGTAGTCTGGGTTTGATTCTGTGATTTCTTTGAGAATTAAGATGGTGTGAGGTTGAAGGCGTGAGGACTGAGGTTTGACTACCGTTTGAGGTTGAAGAGAGAAATTAGAAGAGGAAAAGTCTGATATTTCATACTCTGATTCGTGAAGAAGATAAAGACCGAATTGGTCCGAACACCTTTTAACAAGAAAAAATAAATAAAATAAAAGGTCTGATTTGTGAAGAAGATAACTAGATAAGGATAAAGGGCTGAACACCTTTTAAAAAGAAAAGAAAAGAAAAAAAATGGAAGGATGAGGGGCTCAGGCGTAGGAGTTGTGGGAGCTGTCGGTGGGACCATGTGCCTCTTGAGTCTTGAGAGTATTCTAAACTTTCTAGTGCATTCATTGTTTTGCTTTTTCTTTCAAAGTATCTCTATACATTTAATTTGTGTTGATATTACTTCAAAATAAAAAATAAAAAAAAAAATTGTGTTGATATTTGTCTTTCTAGGCGTAGGAGTGGCCACTTGGATTAGTTAGATATTTGTGTTTGATTTGTGTTGCTATATTTGTTTTCAATGATAATTTTTTTTATATTTTTGTTGCTATATTTCATTTGTTTTTGATTTGTCCAATTAATCAATATATATTGCTATATTTGTTTTTAATTGATAGAATTTTTTTTATATATATTATATTTTTTAGTATTTATTCTAGTTAAAATTATCGAGAAGCTTACAAAATAAGTACACAAACAAAAACTATGTATGTCCTCTTAAGTAGAAGTACTAATTAAAATACAACACTTTAATTATAAACAGAAAAAAAAAAAAAAAAAACTCATCCAAGCATGTATAGAAGGACTATATAAACCCCCCAAACAAAAAAATTCCTGGCTCCGCCTTAATCATGTGTTGGCTGTATTTGGTCTTTTATCTCGTATGTTTGGAAAATGCTGGTCAAGGCACACGTGACATGGAAAAGGATCGGAGGACCGTGTCAACGAAGGAGAAATGTGAAGAGATAGCGCGTGGTCTTTTGGATTATTCAAAGCAATTTGGATTGTTCCAAAGTCATGAGTTGACAATTGACAATTGACAATTAAATCTTTTTTCTTTTCTTTTTTTAGTTGTACGGACATATTGCCTGTCATATATTCTCGGGAGAGATGATACACATACAACCCTCACCCAACTTCTACACAACCCTACTCACATGTGTGTGGGTCTCATACATGTAATCTACACACATGTGAGTAGAATTATGTAAAGTTGGATGGAGATGTAAGGTAAGCATTTTCCTATTCTCGGCCCTGGTGTTTGTTCCATGGTTGACTACCACCTTTTATCCAACTACTTTCACAGAAGAGAGAGAGAGAGAAGAAAACGCTTTTATTACTTCCTCCTCCTTTTTCTTCAATTTCAATGCATTAACTTTGAACAATATAAGGCTATCCCGTTCGGTTTATTTTGAACCAAGCCATCTATCCATAGTCCTGCCTTCAATTTCAACGTACGTAGCATATGAGGCTTTTGGCAAGGATAACAAAATTTTTCTTTTTCTTTTTTATTTAAAAAATAATTAATTTTAAAATATTTTAATTTTAAATTATATATTAATTTTTTTTATTATTTAAATAGAAAAAACTCACTATAAATATAATTTTATTTTTTACTTTTTTAAACAAATTCTTTTTACTTTACATCACATCTATCACTTCTAACTCTCACAAATAAAGAAGGCCATGGTGAAACCGCATAAATTGGCTAGGTGTTTTGAGATAAATAGCTACCGTTGGATTGAGTCATTTTTTCAACACAATGAAATTGAAATGAATCAATAAAAAAAAAAGAAAGAAGAAACTGGTGCCACGATTTTTTTTTAAAAAAATAAATGAAGAAAAAATAAAAAAAAAAAAAACCAGTTTTTTTTTCTTTTCTATTCTTTTTTATTTTTTATATATATATTTTATATTTTTATTTCAAACTAATTTTCATAACTTCAATAATTTTTTAACATATTTTGTGAAAATACACTAATCACAATTAGCACCTAAACATGATTTTAGAATTTTAAGTATATTATTTTACACTCCCAAACATATTTTATAAATATGATTTAAAATATCTAAATTATTCAAATACTTTGTAAATTTTTTAACGATGCAGTAAATTAGTTGGATTTGGACGGTAAGAATTAGAGAGGAGTAAATATGAGCAAAACTCCTTCAGACAACCTCACTAATCAATAGTAAGATTCCTTTGATCATCCCAATGAAATGAAAAAGAGTGTGTTACAGAATAGTGCTTCTCCATGACACACTGTAATTATATATACTAATTACAAGTGTGCTATGAAAAAGTATTTTTCTTCAGATGAATTTCAAAAAAAAAAATGCTTTTTCCCAGCATTACCAAATGAAAAATGTTATTTAAATTGCCATATACTTTGGTTTTTTTATTCACTCGTTGCCATATGGCCATATACTAAAGACAACATGAATCATGCTAATTAATGTCATTCTAGTCTTAAACCAAAGCATTCAATAATCATAGGCTGCAGGCTTTATTGTTTTCTTCATTAAGAAAAACCAAATTTGAGGACAATGTTTAAAAAGAAAATAAAATGAAATGCATTTTAAAATACACAGATTTTAAATGTTTAACGTAATTTTATTATACGTGTAGCTATATTTTAAATTTTTCATTTCAAAAATATTTCAAAAAATGGTAGATTACAATTAAATTAGATTAAATATAATTTAATTGTCCTCAAGAGGTAATTCAATCGGCTGGAGACCAAGCATTATGAAGCGGAGTTCACTTGTTCGAATCCCCCCTTCCCCTCTGTGTGGACATGTCAAATAATAATAATATAATTATTTAATTTAATTTAATTATGTATGCAGTGTACATGATCTCTATCTATAAGAACCATATATATATATACACGTATTGCACCTGTAAATTGTTGTCTAAGCAATACTTACTGCCTGCAACCCATAAATAGTGGTCCAAGATTGTTTCGAGGGAGTTATGGTGAATATTATGTATGATTTATGCATTGTTAAATACAATTTAATATATATTTTCTTTTGAAATTTTTTACGTCCTGTGTTTTGCTTTTTGGTTGTAGATTTATTTCTTTTGATTTTCTTTATTCTTTTTTTTTTTTTAAGAAAGAAAAGATATTAATTAGGAAACTAGTTTACAAACATCAGTTGTTACAAACAGCCAGTTTACGTACTGCAAAATTGCCATTTTTTTTTTTTCTAAACTCTACGCGTATCACCTACTTCAATTTTGATTAACAATTCACTTTTTGTTTGATTGAAAGATTAAATTTTTTATGTTTGGAGGTCTGTTTGTAGATGGATTCGACGGATTTTGGTTGTGATGTGTAAAGTTAGGTATGGAGCGTTTCATTATGATCGGCTCCAATTTCAATGGTTCTTTGATTTTTAGAGAAAAAATTTGTCAACATCTTGTATGATAAAAAAGTATAAATACAATTAAGAAACATTTAAATGTGTATTTTTAAAATGGCCATTAAAAATTGATTAATGCGTTTTTTTTTTCCATTTTCAAATTGCCACTTTTTTTTTTTTCAAACATTCTTGAACGATCACTTTTTGCTATTTTGTTTAACAATGCAATTTTATTTTTAAAAAATTAAGATTAGTTGGATTTGGAAAAAAATTGTAAATTTTTAAATGTTTGTTCTCTTTATTGGTGTACTCATAGTCAAAGTATTCCAGTTCATCATTGTTAGGAAGAAATTTGATTCTGCCCAAATGGGCCAGGACCGTGGCCCATTAAGACTTACCAAAACTATCATATCCAACGGACTCGGTAATCTGCCGTAACTACGTAAAGATCAAGGAGGGTTAAAAGCCGATCTCAAGTCGGTTAAAGACCGACTTGGCAACTTATGACCACCATGAAGGAAATCCCACGACTCCACGATCTCGAGTCGGTTAAAGACCGACTTGGCAACTTATGACCACCATGAAGGACGTCCCACGACTCCACGATCTCAAGTCGGTTAAAGACCGACTTGGCAACTATCGTGGAGAATATATCTCAGTCCCATGATCCGTAAAACGGAGGTGCCCTCACGATCTAAAGCCGGTTGAGGGTTGACTCCGCAATCTTTGCGGAGCTTAAACCACGACGCCACGATTTCAAGTCGGTTAAAGACCGACTCGCAACGATCGTGGAGAGTACACCTCAATCCCATGATCCGAGTAGTCGACAAGCACTCCGGACCTAACACGTGGTCCAATGAAAAAGCCGGACCACTCTCGACACTCCCTTTATAAATACCTCACAACTAGACAGGTATAATTTAGATTGCTCACTGCGATTAAGAGTAATAGACACTTGAGATTATACTGACAAAAGCATCGGAGTGGGATTGTCGAACTCCCCTCGACGTAGCTTTCTCTCTTGCAGGTCAGAGGAGATAGGCTCATCCGATTCATCAACTACCATACCAGAATCTGTTCTAACAGATTGGCGCCATCTGTGGGAAACGACTAACAAGTGTGCGTCGTTTACTACGCAAAAATACATCTGAAATGGTACGAACAAGAGCCAGCTTCAGGAGCGAATAACACCCGCAACAAGGTGGAGGGTACATCTCATCAACACACGCTGAGATGGAGGCTCGAATAGCCCAAATGTCTAGGGACATGGAGGTCCTAACTCAGCAGAACATAGTCTGCAGAGGTGGCTGGCGGATGAACGAGTTCCTGAAGTACCTGGAGGACACGAAGAAGGAGAAAGCAACACCCACAAGGAAGAAGACAGGAGATAGAAGGCTCACGGAAAGAACTCAACCTGAAAACCGATCTCAACGAGTTGAAGGAGCCGTGAATCCTTCTCCTAGTGAAGGGATGGTGAATCACCATTATGAAGAAAGAAGGCTCAACGAAGCCATCGCCATGCTCGATGAGAAGTATGAAGAAAAGTATAATCAGTTGCAGCTTGAAATCCAGCAAAAGACCAAGGGGAAAATTTCTCGAGTAGACAGTCTCTTGAATAGATCTTCCCCATTCACTGAATGTATCATGGTAGTCCAACTGCCGAAGAAATTCAAAATTCGGCTATCCAAACTTATACCGGGGTTGAAGATCCTACTGAGCACCTGGACAACTACAAAACGCACATGGATTTGCAGGGAACTCCGCAAGAATTGGCGTGCCGAGCCTTCCCGCTCACCTTGTCCGGTTCTGCCGGGACTGGTTTGAAAACTCCCAGGTTCCATCATGAGTTTTGAAGATCTCGTATGAAAATTTATAACCCAATTCCTAGTTGGGTGCAAACGAAGAAGCCGTCCGGTCAATTAATGGCGATGCGCCAAAAGGGAGACGAATCTCTAAAGGATTATGTGATCCGGTTCAACCAGGCAAAGCTCATGATAACCGACCGAGGAGATGGTTTATACCACTCTTTACCAAGGATTACGGGTAGAAGGGCCTCTCATGTCCGAGATTGCTCTTAATCATCCTGAGAATCTGGCCGATCTCACGGACGTGATTGAGAAGTACGTTAATCAGAGGAAATCCTTGCGGCTCTGAGGGAGTCCCACAAACAAAAGATTGCGGAGTCAAGCAATCTCGGGAAGAAGGAAAAAGCCCGGAAGGAAGAAAAACGAACCGAGAAAAAAAGGAGCTTGCGAAGTATTACCAGTTTTCCATTGATGGTGGACTCCTTTGAACTCTCCAATTAACGAGGTACTGATGGAAATCAAAAGGGACCTGCAGTACGAGAAGCCTTACCCGCTCCACAACAAATACGTGAAAGAAGAAAACAGAAATAAATACTGCGCGTTCCATGATGCACGAGGCCATGTCACCGAGGAATGCCGAAATCTCAGAATCTTGATCGAGAAGTTCATCAAAAATGGAAAACTACTCGTTTTATTGCAGACAACCAGGGCCAGCCTCAGCAGAATCAGGAGTCGCGAGCATCAAGACAAAGAGCCAAGCACAGAGATGCTCCCCTCAGAAGCACCGGGAAGTTCGTCGAGACAGAAGGAGGGAGGAACCCCGTCGGGAAGAGCCTCGACAGAATGAAGTAGAATCAACAGCAGAGGCACACGGGGTCTTGACCCACGTAATGAACCGGTTATCACCGATATTCGGGGGCTTCGGTGAGGAGGAGAAACGAGTGCAGATAGAAAGGCCTTGCTCGGCACCAGAAGTTCAGAGATTATGACTGTAGAGAGACCCCACAAATCCCACCGAAGGGAGTCCATGGTGGTGGGTTTTCAGATGAAGATTATGCGGGAGTCTCGCTCCCTCATACCGACGCAATCGTGGTCACGCTACAAGTAGCTAACCACCGAATTCACCGAATGTTGTCGATAACGGAAGCTCGGCCGATATCCTATATTGGTCGGCCTTTCAGCACATGGAGATTAGCCGGAAAAGGTGATCCCGGCTACCTGCCCTTTGGTGGGTTTGCTGGGGAGCAAGTCCAGCCGGTCGGATCTATTGAACTCCCTGTAACGGCCGGGGACTATCCAACCACAAAAACCATCATGGTTAAGTTCCTTCTGATCGACAGACCTCGGCCTACAATGCGATCCTTGGAAGGACAGCCCTCAACAATCTGAAGGCAATTACTTCCACACCACATTTGAAGATTAAATTCCCGACCGAGAGGGGGTCGAGGAAGTAAGGGGAGAACAGAGCGTGGCATGCCAGTGCTATAACGTAACAATGAAAGGAGCCCCTCACGGGCAATGGTGGGAAAAGGCAAACAATAGCAATTACAGTCAGGAGAACCAGCCGAGGAGATGGAAGAATTTGAAGTAGGAGGTAAAAGAGAAGAGTTAGAGTGGGGTCTCTGTTATCTGGAGATCAAAGAGTCCTTGATAGCTTTCCTCCGAAGTAATTCTGACGTGTTCGCCTGGTGCCATGACGATATGCCAGGGATTGATCCTTCGGTAATTTCGCACAGGCTGAATGTCGACCCAAACTACCGACCCGTCAAGCAAAAAAGAAGAAGCTTTGCTCAGAAAGAAACCAAGCCATACATGAAGAAGTGGAGAGACTATTGAAAGCCGGTTTCATCCGAGAGGTGGACTACCCTCAATGGCTGGCCAATGTTGTCTTAGTGAAAAAGTCAAGCGGGAAATGGAGAATGTGCGTGGATTTCACCGACCTCAACAAGGCATGTCCAAAAGATATTTTCCCTCTCCCGGATGGATGTCCTAATCGACTCCACCTCGGGGCATGAGCTCCTAAGTTTTATGGATGCCTTCTCGGGTATAACCAGATCCACATGAGCGAGCTCGATGAAGAAAAACTTCCTTCATCACTGACCGAGGGTTATATATGTTACAATATGATGCCCTTTGGTTTGAAGAATGCCGGGGCAACCTACCAAAGGCTGGTCAACAGAATGTTCAGTGACCAGATCGGGAGAAATGTAGAAGTATATGTGGATGACATGCTGGTGAAGAGTCGGAAAGCGATCAGCCATCTGGCTGATCTCGAAGAAACTTTCAACACACTAAGAAGATATCAGATGAAGTTGAACCCGGCGAAATGTGCTTTCGGCGTCTCATCAGGAAAGTTCCTGGGGTTCATGGTTTCGAGTAGAGGGATCGAAGCAAATCCGGAAAAAATTCGGCTGTGCTGGAAATGCAAGCTCCCGTACAACAAAACAACTGCAGCAATTGACCGGGAGGATTGCAGCCTTGAACCGGTTCATTTCTCGATCAACGGACAAATGTTTACCCTTCTTCAAGATACTTCGGAAGACATTTGTTTGGAGCAACGAGTGCGAAGAGGCTTTTGCCAGCTAAAAGAATACCTAGCAAACCCACCACTCCTAAGCTCGCCAGAAGAAGGGGAAATTCTCTACCTATACCTAGCAGTATCAGCTGTCAGCTGGTTCTAGTCCGAGAAGAGTCGGAGTGCAAAACCAGTATATTTCACTAGCAGGGCGCTACAGGAGCCGAAGGAAGGTATCCCGGATTGAGAAGTTAGCCTTCGCCCTCATCACTTCAGCTCGGAGGTTGAGACCATACTTCCAGCACATGCATAAGGGTGCTCAAGAGTATCCTTTGAAAAAAGTATTGCAAAAGCCCGACCTCTGGGTAGGTTGGTAAATTGGGCCGTGGAACTCGGAGAATTTGACCTAGAATTTATCCGAGAACCACCATCAAGGCCAAGTTCTGGCAGACTTTATTGCAGAATTTAGCAATCTCCCGAAAGCCAAGAAACGCCCGCCGAAGAAGCGTGGATAGCATATGTCGATGGGTCATCCATGAAGTCCCGAGCGGAGCCGGGGTAGCCTTGATAACACCGGATAAGGAGGAAATTGCAGTGGCATTGAAGTTGGACTTTCCAACCACAAACAACGAGGCAGAGTACGAAGCAGTGATAGCAGGCTCAGCCTGGCGGAGCATCTAGGAGCAAAAACCTTGAAATCCGAAGCGACTCACAGGTTGTTGTCGGCCACATCCAAGGTGGATCTGAGGCCAAAGGAGAAAAAATGATAAAATACCTTGCCAAGGTTTTGAGTTTTTGGGACCGCTTCGAACGAGTGGTGGTACACAGATCCCAAGAACGAAAATGAACGAGCCGATGCACTAGCTCGGCTAGGGTCGGCAACGAGAAAAGATTTCGGCCTCAAAACACCGGTTATCATTCTGGACAAGCCTTCTGTGGATGACACTGGATCGGTGATGCAGATCGATGACGCCTACGTAATTCCTGAATGGGCAAGGCACGTGATTGAATATCTTAAGAACGGGCAACTGCCGAATGATAAAAAAGAAGCTCGAAAAATCGGATGCAATCAGCCGATATACTCTGTCGTGAAATTTGTATCTCCGAGGCTATACACTCCCACTCCTGAATGCCTCTCGACGACTGAGGCCGAGTATGTATTGAAGGAAATTCACGAGGGAGTCTGCGGCAGTCACTGGGGGTAGAGTGTTAGCACACAAGGTTGTACGAGCTGGCTACTATTGGCCAACGATGAATCAAGAATCAATGGAATGGTCCGAAGATGTGACAAGTGTCAAAGGTTTGCAAAGTTACAAACCAACCCCCAACAGAACTCAGCTCGGTTTCTTCACCATGGCCGTTTGCCCAATGGGGGTTGACATTGTAGGGCCCATGCCCACAGGAAAAGGGAATTGCAGATTTCTAGTGGTCGCAGTAATTACTTCACCAAATGGGCAGAAGCGGGGCCTTTAATGACTATCACAACCGGGCAATCAAAAATTTCCTATGGAAGGCGATTATATGTAGATTGGATACCTTATGCCTTAGTAACTGACAATGGACGCAGTTTGACTGCAAACCATTCCAGGACTGGTGCGCCGAGCTCAAAATCGACATTTTTTCTCATCGGTATATTACCCTCAGTCAAATGGGCAGGTTGAAGCAACAAACAAAACTCTGGAAGATATTGAAGAAAAAACTCCCGAAGCGTAAGGGAGGATGGGTGGAATATTTGCCGGAAGTCATGTGGTCGTACCGAACAACACCCAGCTCGGCAACTTCGAAACTCCGTACTCGCTAGCATTCGGAGTCGAAGCAGTGATCCCAGTCGAAATAGGTTCCCCGAGCTATCGCATTCAGCATTATAATCCCGGATTCAACAGTGAAGGATTAAACTGCACCTTGATCTTCTAGAAGAGAAGCAAGAGTCAGAACTTCTGCTTATAAAGCAAAAGCAGCTGGTATTATAACAAAAAAGTAAAGCCCCGATCGTTCAATACAGGTGATTGGGTGCTTCGGAGGTAACTTCGGCAGCTAAAGACCCCACATAAGGGAAATTGGGGCCAGTCTGGGAAGGACCATTCCGAGTTATCAAAGTCAACCCAAAGGAGCATACCATCTTGAAGATCCAAACGGGAAAAGCTGCAACACCATGGAATGCCGAGCATCTCCGGAAATATTATATGTAATTGCTTTTTTTTGACTTTATCGTTTATCAATGAAATGCAGATTAGACATCATATTACATCCATAGACAACATTCGCAATTACATGACTCGAATCACGTTGAGGGATTCGAGCCGAGACTTGAATCACGTTGAGGGGATTCAAGCTGGAAAAATAATACGACTAGAATCACGTTGAGGGGATTCAAGCCGAAAAATAATATGACTCGAATCACGTTGAGGGGATTCGAGCCGAGACTTGAATCACGTTGAGGGGATTCAAGTCGGAAAAATAATATGACTTGAACCACGTTGAGGGGTTGAAGTCGAAAAAATACCAAGACTTGAGCCACGTTGAGAGGGCTCAAATCGGAATAATTTTAAGTGTAAAACTTAGACGATACTAGACATACCAAAATCTACACTTAGCCAAAAATGGCTAAGTGTAAAACTCAAACGGTACTAGTACCACATAAATTGGCAAAGCATAAATTTTGTGCAAAAATGCCAAATGTCATATATATAATAGAAAATGCAAAGTCTTACAAAAACGCCAAAGCTAAGACAGCGAAGTTAAAAAAAAAAAAAAAAAAAAAAAAAAAAAAAAAAAAAAAAACTAGCTATGGTTTCTCGGTATTCGGTTCTCCAAAAACTTGAGCAGCAGAAGCTCCGACTCAATAACCTCACCAACAGGGTCAGCGTCATCACCAACCCAATTTGGGACATTAGGAATCAAGTCTCCCCCGATTCCTCTCAGCTTTAAGATAGCTTCCTCGGGAACGTCCATAAAGTCGGTATAGTTCAGCTGGGCAAAATTTGGAGAAGGCGTCTAATGAGTGCCAAATATGTATATTTCGATTGGACCCCTTGATTTACACTAGTTAGACCTTTAGCCTTGTTATTTATGATGTTTTGGTTAGTTTTTGTGTTTTTATGTTTTGTAGGTCAATAAGAGAGGAATGACAAAATTTCATGAGGAAATGCTTGAAAATTCGGAAGTCTTGAAAAGCCAATCGATCGAAATTTTGCCCGAAGTCGATCGATCGACTAAAATTTTGCAGAAGCGCACCAGAATGCCCAATCAAGGGCTTCTCCACGACAAAAAGCAGTCCTCCCTCTAATTTTTGCAGCAGAACACGCTGGTTTCATGACCTTGGTTGTCTATAGCAAGAGAGGAACCTTAAAGAAGGGTAGATGAGTCATTTTACATGGGTTTCTAATCCTAACTTCCTTCTATAAAGCCATAGTCATGCCTCATTGTTGAAGAGCGATACTGAGAGCAGTAGCTAGGTTTAATTTCGTGCATTTTGTACTTTATTTCAGTAGCTCTTTTCTTTAGACATTTGCCTTTGTAAAGCTTTTCTTCTATATTCATATTTTTTCTTCAAGTCTTTGTGGTATTCTTAGTCATGGGAGGCTAGAACTCTCAACTAAGGTTGATTGTGAAACCTCTCCATTGATGACACCACACTCTTGTAGTACTACTTGCACATTTAATGCTATATCATTATATTGTTCAAGTTCCATTCATTTAATGTTTTATCTTTTGCGATGAATGTGGTTGGTGGTTGAAATATGACATTTAATGTGTTTCAACCGATAGATATATTGTTTTATCGGTTTGAAAAATGATATCCATTGCGACTGTCAAAGCTATTTTCGTCGTGATGTTGTTCACTTGACGCAGGACAAGAATAAATGTCATTTAGTTTTAATTATATTATTAGTTTTTGTTCGACCTAGCCCCAAGTTAGTTATTTAAGTTTAAGTTATTTGTCATTTTCAAATTTGGCTAGATCCTTAGCCCAAAACCAGTCATATTATGGTTAAAGTTAAAGTGTCTATTTAAATATATATATATATATATATATATATATATATATATATATATATATATATATATATATATATATATATATATATATATATATATTTTGTAATAAGGGAGATTATGATGGAATTAAAATTATGTTGTTTCTAAGAGGTGTGATTTCTATGTTCTTTTGGTAGGGAGACTCTACTAAAGCCAGTTAGACTCTGGTTTGTTCTTCCTTGTCGTTAATCTGGTGAGATTTCAGGTTAGTAAATGTTTATCTTTATAACTTTCTATTTATTTTAATTTCTGCTACGTTATTACTTCCCCCTCCCCCTCCCCCTCCCCACCTCTTTTGCTGTTGGTGGATTGTGGTAGTTCACGGCAGCAAGAGAGAGGTCGTCCAAGGCTAGTATGTGGTTCTTATGCGTGAGCGACTCCCAATCCACCATTGATGTGTTATGTTTGTTTTACCACTTTTGTTATTTTTGGGATCTTTTCTTTTTCTCTTTTTTTTTTTTTTTTTAATATATATTCTTTATGTTCTTTGTAATTGTTACACAACTGCTATTTGGGTGATTTGGACTAAGGGTGTAAATCCGGTTCCGGTTCTTGATTATTAGCCAAAATCGGGAACTGGAATCGGGGTCCTGGTTATTGGATTTTCAATAACCGGGACCGGATCCGGGTACCCCGAGTAACTGGGTACCTAAACCGGGTTTATATATATATATATATATATATATATTCTATTTTTTGAGCCTATTTTTAGTATTTTAGGCATTGGGCCTTTTTTTTTGGGGAGGACTTCATTGAGCTTTATATATTCAGTTATATAAAAATAAATAAATAAATTAATTAATTAATTAATTAAAAAAAAATGAACGTATAAAATTAGTATATATTTAAATTAATACATAAAAATAAAAAATAAATGAGTTCCGACATAAAAATTAAATTAATAAAAAAATAAATTATTAATCTAACAGCTTGCAAGGTATATTCTTGCACGTCGATTTCATTAATTAATAAAACTTTTTAACGTGATAATTCCCTTTGTCAAAACTCAAAAGAAGCCGAAAGAGGAGAAAAAGATTTGATACGTTGTGAAAAATGATCCACGTGGAAGACATAGAGCCCCAAAAAATTCTGGATCTAGACTGCATATATTTCAGACAATTCACGTCGCATGTGGGTATTTTTTTTCACATGAATTGTCTGAAATATATGTAGTCCAGATCCAGACCTCTGGTCCATGGGGGTATTTTTTTTTTTTTAATAATTAACAACCCGGTCTCGAGTTTCTGGTTTAACCAGGTCTTTTGAAAACACGTACCTAGGACTGGGTCAGGGTACCTCGGGTACCCGATTTTAAATAACTGGGTACCTACTCGGATCCCTATTTTTCGGGCCCGGTTAGTGCCCGGTTCCGTATCTGGACTGGTTATAACCGGTCCGAATTTATACCCCTACTTTGGACTCTATATACACTTTTAACAAACTTTATTGATTGTTTGTTCTTGGCATCCGTGCCAATAATCAATAAGCCCGTGTCTTAATTTAATGCATTATCTTCGCGTATTTGCATTTAAAGTAAAAAAATAAATAAATAAGGAAAATTTTACTTACGGCCTCTATCTTTTATCATTTTTACTAAAAGGTATACAAACTTTAAAAAATATCAATTTAAGTTATTCATCTTTCAATTTTAATCCACCATTATAATTTTCTATCAAATTCTATTAAAATTCTTAAAATATGTACGTGTTTGTTTTCTTAAAAAATTTATAATTTTTTTTAAAGATTCAGGCATTACGTATTTTTTACAAATTTTGTTAAATTTCTGTCAATTAATTTTTTTTGGCTTAATCCCAGTTAGCTGGTTAATTAGGATCACTGAAAAAAATAAGCACAATTCTTACTCTTATTAATTATATTATTATTATTTTTTTAAAAAAAAAAAAAAATCCAATACTAGACTTCCATTAATAAAAAATTACGTATATTTGCAAGTTTAAGGAAAATGAGTTAAGGTAGTCATCCAAATTAAACCAAACAGTGGACGCGGCGAGTTTTTGCTTGCTGAATGCGATCTCCTGCAAGTGTGATCTATGGTGAGCTCTTTTTATTGCTGGGCCCACGTCTATCTCAACCGTTTGGTTGATTTTTCACTTTCATCTGATGGTGCTAAAAACAAAAGGTTGTCCAATTATCTCATATAACGCTGCCCCTAATCTCGGCTGTCCTAGCAATTCAAAGACGTGCAGCGCTGTTATTTCACACGAGAGTATGCAGTTTGCGGGTGTGATCTCCTCTAGACATGTGCACTATAGACGCGATAACCCCACATATCCTTATCTATCTCAACCGTCTGATTGAAGAAAACTATCATCTAGTGGACAAAAATAATCAACTCCCATTCTAGTAGAAATTTGAAGTCTTAGCCTAACGAACCATTCACCTCAAATGGGAAAAAATTCTCATTGGGCTCTTCACTTCAAAAAATTTACCAAATTTTGGTGAAAGTGCTCAAAAAAACCATGCAACAAGCTCTTCAAAATTTCTCTAAAATAGTGAAGATAAGAAACTCTCTCTATATTTAACCTCTAAAATTCTTTCTCTATTTATTTTTTAATCATTTTCTTTCATTTTCACGCCTCTTTCATCTCTTCCTTGCGCCCCTTTTTCTTTCCTTTTCTTTTTCATTTTCCATTTCCTCTCCAGACGCTTGCCTCCATCTTTAATGGCGTCATTAAGACGAACTACATCTACAAATAGGGAAGACGTTCCAAGTGGATCGATTTTCAGTGGTCTGATCTGGTGGGTTCCGGTGGTCTTGTCCGGTGGTTTTCAGTGATCCGGTCGGGGGTGTCAACGATTTTTGGTCTGGTGATTTTCGGTGGTCTGGTCTGCTGGTTTCCGGTGGTTCGAAGATTTGTGGGTTACGACAGGTTAGGTGGACGAGTGCGTTTTCGGCGGTTCTGTGCAGTCTTGGCATCTCTTCGGCAATTTTCGGCGGTCTGTGGTTGCTATTCAATGTCAACAGTTGTTTATGGGTACTGGTGCAATGAGTTTTGTTCAGAGAGATCCCCCTGTGAGTGTAGATTCAAAGATTGCTGTTTGGCTGTGAGAGATTAATCCCTTTGTACTATAATTGAACAATGCTGAGTGGCAGTTAAATTGGTTGCTTTCAAAACTATTAAAAAGTAATATTTAGTTAAAATAGAGAAAATTTTAGAGAGTTTGATGTAAAAACTTTTTAAAAGTGATAGTTAAACTCAAAAAAGTAGATTTTTCACTAAAATTTAGTGAAATTTTGAAGAGGCCAATGAGGATGCTCTTAGCGTAACGAACCCTTCACCTCAAAAGGGAAAAAAAATTCTGGATATTTGGATTGCCCGGATACCAAGATAAATCTCAGGATAGGGAGTTATTTCACACATTATTTAGAGTAAACGGTTGAAATTTCATCTATAAATAGGTACAAATCACTAGGTATTATTTCGGATAAATTT
>JAJPGS010002407.1:0-42649 GCA_028654335.1 Alnus rubra
TGAAGCCAAAGGGGTGGCTGCCCCTTTGCTTTTCTTTTTTCTTTTAATTTTTTTTAAATAAGTTTTTTTTTTATTATTTTGTTTTTAATATTTTTTTATTAAGATGGATACATATTGCCATCTTATTGACGCTTATATGGCATTTAACGGAATCTGTCAATTTTTTTACGGAATTTGACTCTAATGATTGATTTGTAAATTAAGCCAACCACAGGTATCTTTGAATTCATGTTGATACTACAGGGAGTGATTTGTAATTTAGGCCAACCACAGAGACTAATAGTGCATTTTTTCATTTGCTTTTTACTTTTAAGTGGCTGATATAAGAATCTACTTAAAACATACAACATTAGTCGGTATGAAATGAGTATAATAAATTGGTGTAAAAAATAACATTGCTCTTATGAATTATGTCTGGATGCATAACCCTTCCCCACTTTTAAATATAATGATTAATGAGATTAATTCATAGTGTGTATATTTATATATATGATCTTTAAGTACCGGCCTGTCTAGTTGTGTCCATTCAACGCTTTGCCTAGCTAGCGTGTGCAGGGTATCATTTTAAGCTGAAGTACCAATCAAAGTTCATGATTAAATTATGAAGCTTGTTGATGATTATTTTAGTCTTTTATGCAAACTCCAAATTCGTATTTGACATAGGTGCACTACATCACATGAAAAGGATAGTGTCGTTGTTGCTCGAGACTGGCTTGGATTCATGCAGTTCGAAAGGCATTTATAAATAAAAATTTAAAATCTTATTGATATGATGAATTAGGCCCCTTAATTAATTACCTTCACAATTAAGACTTGTGTAATTCATTATGTAAATCAAAGCCTTTTATATTTACTAGAAAAGAGTTATTAAATATGAACAAATAAAGTGGATAGAAAGACTACAATTTCTGAAGCTTGTGCCTTCCAATAAAAAAGTAGATAATTAATTAATTAAGTTAGATGACCCACAAGATCGAACTGATTTCGACTACTTTGGAGGATCGATCCCTAAGAACTATCTGCTTTTTGGTAAGTACCCAATAATGAGATCGACTAGAAAAAAAAAAAAAAAAAAAAAAAAAAAAAAAAAAAAACCCCAAGATCGAATGATGGCTTCGAATAAAAAAGTAGCCTAAGAATGATAATGTAGTAAATAATGAGGCTTTTGACAAATGTTTAAAAGTTGCATGAACCTTGCACTTGGCCTAGATAGCTCACATGACACATAGTTGACTCTTGAACAATATTGTCAGCTTGATCGCTTTAATTTCCTATGTGATAATTAAAGAGTCATAAGACACATAACGTGAAAAATCATTAGTCGTCCTATACTCTCAAACACTAGTAATTAAGGGAGAACGTGAACCATGCTTCTTAATTGCTTCTTTTCCTTCTATTTCGAATATAAAAAGGTCAAGTTCTCTATCGGATGCATCATAAATGTCGTCATAAGTACGTATGATTAATGGACGTACATAATTGTATACAACTCGAACATATATACGTTTAAGTTTGGAAAATTTTCATTTAGATTCTTCGAAGTATAAGCGGTTTTCTAATCAAAACTTTGAAGTTTAAAAATTTGTAATATTGCATGGTATCCCATGTTTCATCCCTTTTTAATTTTACATTTTTTTTTAAAAAAAAAATACCCAAAATGCACCATCTTTCAAAAAAAAAAAAATTCAAAACAAAATTTTAAAAAATGTTTTGGACTGGTCTGGCAACCCACGGCTAGAATTTTCACTCTTTCTTTTTCTTTTTCTTTTCTTTTTTTTTTCTTTTTTTTTGAATTTTCACTTTTTTCTTATTAAAGAAAGGGGCATTTTAACAAGAAAAAAAAAAAAAAAAGACTGAAACATAGGATAACAACATTGCAAATGTTTACATTTTGAGGTTATAATTGAAAAACTGCTTATACTTCGGGAGTGTAAGTGAAGTTTTTCATTTTAAGCTTTTTTGTTGAGCGGTGTTCAACATGTTATATTATGCTCTCAAAAAAAAAAAAAAAAAAAAAAAAATAAAAAAACCTCCCAAAATATTATTCTCTCCAATCAATGATATTAGAGTCAATTATCATGGTGTGTGGCATGCAGTGATCATTTTCGTAGTTGGAGTTAGCATATATGGTAGTACACATGCATGGACAATAGGTCATTTTTGTATTTCGAGTAGAGACCAAGATATATGGCATATATAAAGAAGAAAAATGCAAAATTGATGCATATGGTTAGCCTAATTTACAAATCACTCATTATGATATAAAAATTAACAGAGAGATCCCTATGATAGGCGAACTTGACAAATTACTCATTGAAGTCAATTTTTGTCTACTACTTGACAGAAACCGTTAGGTTGCCATGTTATACCAAAATAAAAAATACGACACATGTCACCCTTAATAAAAAAAAATTAATAACTTAAAAATTAAAAACTTAAAATATTTTTTTTTTGAAAAAAAAAAGAAATGAAAAAAGGGGGGTTTTGGGGGGGTGGCCGGCTGGCCCCCTTGGTTTTAAATTTTTTAATATATTATTAAAATTGACACATGTCACATTTTTATTGGTATGACACGGCAACCTAACGGTTTCTGTTAAGTTAGTAGACGGAAATTGACTTCAATGAGTAATTTATCAATTTTGTCTACCATATGGACCTCTCAGTTAATTTTTATACCACATGGAGCGATTTGTAAATTAAGCCAACCAAAATATCAATTTTGTATTTTTCCCTATATAAAGCTCACATAACCTTGACGATCGTAGCTAGAGACAACCAGCCATGAGATTGATAAAGCTTTCATTTGAGGAGGCACTACAAAAATGCATGAAAATAGCCACGTGCAGTTTGACACGTGTACAGTGTCGTACACGTGTCAAACAGTTAGACACATGCATTTTGACACGCGTGATACGCGTGTCAAATGTGCATGTCACGAACTGCACAATTTGACACGTGTATTGGAATACACGTGTCAAATTTGACATGTGTATTCCAATAGTCGTATCAAATTGTTTTGACACGTGTATTAGAATACACGTGTCAAATTTGACACGTGTATTCCAATAGTGGTGTCAAAACAATTTGACACGTGTATTCCAATACACGTGTCAATACAATTTGACATGACTATTGGAATACACGTGGCAAAATGTTTTTTTAAAAAAAAAAAATTCCAAATTCAGTTTTTTATTTAAATCAAATTTAAATTTAATTATTTAATTGTATTTTTAATTTAATTAAAAATACAATTAAAAAATTAAATAAAAATTTTAATTAAATAAAAAACTGAATTTGGATTTTTTTAAAAAAAAATAATTTTGTTATTGTTTTTTAAAATTTATTTGGGTAAATTATTTTTTTTTTTGAATTTTTCAAGTTTTGTAATTTCCGACCACAAATAACGCAATATTTATTTTACTCAAAAACAACATGAAATCATATTACACAAACCAATAGACTATAACATATTCGTTAACAAGAAAATATTTACGAACAAAAAATAATTACACAAAATATCTACAAATCTGAAGGGCGTCCCTGCAAATCACGAGGTACCGTCCCAGGCGTGTTCTCGCCAACCGGCGATTGCTGCGCAATGAATGGTGTAGCGGGCGAAGGTGTAGCGACAGTGGAGTGCTGGCTCAGCTGTCGTCCAACAGGCGACAACGTACCAACCGTTGTCGAATTACCTGCAAATAATATAGACAATTAAAGTATATAATATTACTTGCAAAATTAAAGGGGTAATGAAAACAAATTGAAATTAATTTTGTCCTATACACAATATAAATCATACCTGCAGATGCACTACAAACGGACGACGTACTACCTACGTGTGCAGGTGAAGACTGATTACCAACACATGGTGCTGGTACTCCCATGGAGGACATGAAGACCTCAAACTGTTGCAAGCGCTGCTCTATGCCGTCGAACTGTTGCACGCGCTGCTCCAACCGGTCATTCCTCGCTCGCTCAGCCTGTAGCTCCGCTTGGATCTCTTCCATCTTCCGAGACTGTTCGGCCCAATCCCGAGACGTGCCCTGAGATGGTCCCCCCTGTGACCGATGCCTATATGAGAAACATGTCCCTCGAACAGGTGTGACGTTCGGCCCAACCTGCCGAACCCTCCCTGCATACTCAGGCCTCCCAACCGCCTATTCGTAAGCGTCGTTTGGTGCCCAACGCACCGTGTCTGCGGAGACGCTTTGCGTGGCGACTGGATCACTGGATGAACTCTGCGTCATCCTCTCCTGTACGTCGTCAACATGAAAAAGTCATATATTGAATAATGACATATCACACATAATTTAAAAATATTAGTAAACTAAATCAGTAGCATACGCATAAGACCCGTGTACGGTCGTTCACGTAAGTGCCGTCCTTCCTTGTGTGGGTCTTCACGAACGACGCGGCGCGAGTGGGGGGCGTGCCAGATGTACATGTCTGTCGTCATGCACTTGACATATATAACAAACAGATAGCGATAAAAATAGTATAAAGAAAAAGAAAAACAATTACCAACAAATATTAAAAACATAAACATATATATTTAATTACCTCCTCGTGATTAAATCTGGCATAACTTTTAGATCCCGCACAATGGGGAAGGTCATTCCGCTCCCGCAGCCTCTTCATCCGTTCAGAGGTTGCCTACGCATTGAACATGAAAATAAAAATGTAACAATTGACACACTTAAATTAAAACTAAAATTAAATGAACTGTTATTAAAAAATAGTTGACAATTTTTTTGGCCTACATACGATTTTATGCTCCCTGCACCAATCTCTCAGCAGGAACTCTACATCTGCTGCATCATACTCCTCAAAAAATTTGTCCGGCATTCTCGCACGGATACTCTCGGGCGTGTCACCGTCTACAATACATAGTTTGGTTTTGAACCTCGACTTCCACGAGCGGTGCTTACGGCCAATATCATTCAACGCCTCCTGTTGTGCCCTGCGCGCGTCTACTGATACAGGTAGATAGAACTCCTCCTGCACATTCAATCAAAGCATTATAGGTTTTAAAACTTCAAGGAAAACATTAATCTCAAGTTTAATTCAAATAAATAATTAAATTATATTCATAAACATACCATCAGCGCGTTCCACATTGCCTGCTTAATCTGCTTATTTACCCTCGCCCATTCGTCCCGCATGTGTATGTAGGACCCACTCCTGAGCATCTTGCCCTCTGCCCGCCGAAAACGATTGCAGGCTCGTCCTACAGGTTGTATAGCAGCATTGTACTGCAATACAACCTTCTTCCCCCTCGGGAGCACCCAGTTTCTCGCTGGGTCGTCAATCACCTCATAATAAATGGTCCCGTCTGGGTTGTACCCTAATGAAAAATATATTCAACATTTAATTGGTTAACACTAAATATATATAAACAAATTGTAATCAAGTAGTTATTTTTTTCCAAACCCAAAAAAATATTTTGGTAACATAATATGAGTTTTAAGGATGTCTAAATATGTACTTACCCATCAACTGAATCTGCCCAATCCCTATGTGCTGGGTCGCTGGGTCGCCTGCAACCTCCTCGCCAACCTCTCCGGCTGGTGGAGGCTGCTGATCATCATCTGAATCCATACCCTGGGGGCTATCGGGGGCCAACTGATCGGTACCCAACATCGCAACGTCCTCCTCATGGGTACTCTGGCTCCCCCCCCACATCTGGCATCTGACTCTCACCGGAAAGTGGCATCTGGCTCTCACCAGGTAAAGGCATCTGGCTCTCTACATGCCCCGGGCCCTGACTCGCCCCCGATGCTGGCATCTGTCTCGCCCCCAAAATCTGGCCCTGCATCGCCGCCTGTGCCGGTATCTGTCCCAACCCCACAGCCGGCATCTGCATCTCCCCGGTCTGTGACAGTGGAAATCTATCATCCTGTGTCTCACTATCAGGGTTACACGTCGACGGTACACTATACGTATACGGAAAGTACGGCGCATAACCCTGTGACCCCATCCCCTCTCGCACCCACCATCGATAGGCGTTACCCGGTTGGGTGAACCCTATCTGAGATAATGTCGGCAGCTTCGACAATGGAGAGCTGCAAGGTCCAGCTGTGCTGGTCTGCCCGTGATCTGACGTGGGCACGGCCACCATACCCGGCAACAATGGTCTATAAGCCCCGTCTGGGTGGTGTGGCCACGCCGCAGTATATACTGCCGTCGAATCAGTGGGCGTGGTCATGGGGGGCACGGGTGGGCGAGGTGCCCGATATGCATAAGGAGGGAGTCTCTGGTCCATCAATACCTGCGAACAATTGTAGACAAATTAATTATAATATTTTTTTTAATATATTTTTAATGAATATGCAAATTATACAACGAAATTTATGCAAATAATAAAAATTCGTATTCAGTTCAAGCGAATTGTACAAACAATATATATATATCAGTCAAGTGTGTTGAGTTCAAGCTAATTATACTCACAACAAATACATCAATCATTGTATCACGGGAGCTTCAATCGGATCAATGTCGGGCCTATCGTACTCGAATTCATCATTCGTATCGGGTAGGTCATCAGTGGCTAGTACGAGCGGTACGCACTCATGGTAGGTTGTACCATCCTCATTACTCCCATCCCCTTGGCCAACGTCGTACACGTTGCGCGGTTTGGTCCTAACCGCACAAACCCAATTTGGGTTCCTTCCATCTTCGACGTAGAATACTTGATCCACCTGAGATGTAAGCACGTACGGCTCGTCCTGAATCAGTTCTTTCCTGTGGACGAGGTGATTGAAGTTGACAAACACTAGGCCATACTCGTCTATTGTGAATCCTCTGTCCATCGTGGGGTCTGCCCAATTGCACTTAAATAGGACGTACGTAGTCCTGTCATAGTACTTGACCTCAACTATATCGGTTAACTGCCCGTAGTACGTTTCGCCTTCAACGATAGGAACACATACGCCGCTGTTCGGAGTCATTCTTCCCACATCATGGGCAAGCGTGCGAAACAATTTCCCATTTACCACGTACCTGTTGTACTTGACCGCTGTCTCCTTCAGCCCTCTACAACGCATAACCAAGTTGTGGCCCAATTCCTCCCTACGTTGATCGTCAAGGCCATCGACCTATGTTATAATTACAAATATTAAACATCACATTGGGTAATTATATTGAACCCGCATAAATTTATCCAATTTCAAAATTACAACTATTTTCTTACATATGCACGGTACCATTCGCAGAACTGCTCATGATGTTGTGCTTCAATAAGAGCCTCCGTAATACGACCTCTAGTGCATGATCGCCTAAGCGCGTCTTTGTGCATCCTACATTCAGCGTATACAATTATGTAGTAATTGTTATTAATTGCGTTATTCGAATTCTGTTAAATATATAAACACTACTTACGTCTGCAAATTGTGAAACTCTTCAGAGTTGAACACAATATAACGATGAATCTGGTGCATTATCAACCGGTTCAGGGTAACATGCGTGCCCGCCCCCTTGGATCCCTCAGGATTCCTCTGAGGTCTGTTGTGGAATGTTGGTGCGTGATTCAGATACCTTGAACAGAACGTTACCAGCTCGGTCGCTATGTACCCCTCCGCAATGCACCCCTCAGGAGCCGCTTTATTGCGCACAGTAGACTTGAAATTCCCCAGACTCCTGGTGTACACACATACACGACAATTTAATTGTCGTCAATTATGGTTACATTTAAATCAAATTATATATTTACATATTACGCCGAATTTTACCTCTCTGCCGGGTACATCCATCTATACTGCACGGGTCCGCCGAGTTTACACTCGCGCACAAGATGCACGACCAAGTGAACCATGCTGGTAAAAAACCCTGGAGGGAATATCTGTTCTAGCTTGCACAAAGTGATACATACGTCACCCTGCAGTCGGTCCATATCTTCTTGTGATAGCTTTGTTGAGCATATGCCTCTAAAAAATGCAGAAATCTCCACAAGAGGTCTAACAACTTTATCAGGCAATGACTTACGCAGTGCAATTGGGAGAAGCTGTTGCATCAGTATGTGGCTATCATGGCTCTTCAAGCCGGAAATTGTACGGTCCTTGAGCCGAACACATCGTGAAATGTTCGAGGCGTATCCGTCCGGGACCCTCACATTTCGAAGAACCTTCAGAAAATCTTCTTTGTCCTCTCTAGACATGGTGTGACAGGCAGCGGGAATATACGTTTTACCATTGGCAGCCGTGAACGGATGCAACTTAGGTCTCAACCCCATTTCCTGCAAGTCCAGCCGAGCTGCCAAGTTGTCCTTCGTTTTCCCTTTTATATCCAAAATAGTGCCAAGTATATTGTCCATGACATTTTTCTCTATGTGCATAACGTCAAGATTGTGCCGAAGCAAATTGTCTTTCCAATACGGCAATCTGAAAAAGATACTTTCTTCTTCCATATAACATTGGAACTCCCTGCACCCTTCTTCCGCTTCTTCCGTTTCTTCTTCTTACCCGCGGTCTCATCCCCAAACGCAACTCCGTCCAACTGTTGGAGGATCTCGTCTCCGCATGGCACAATCGGCACGCTGTCAAATTCTTCAGTACCGTCAAATGTTCTCCTGTTCAGCCGCCACAGATGTTCAGATGGCAGGTATCTCTTGTGCCCCATATAGCAAAATTTGCATCCGTTCTTTAAGCGTACAGAATGTGTCGATTGCATACAGCAAGGGCATGCCTTCGCACCCCTATTAGGCCAACCAGATAAATCTGCATACGCTGGCAAGTCGTTTATTGTCCACATCAACTAGGATCGCATAATAAAATTTTCCTCCTTTGAAGCATCGAATGTTCGTACCCCTACATTCCACAGTTCCAGCAACTCATCAATCAATGGCTGAAGGTAAACATCAATATCCATACCTGGTGAGCTCGTTCCAGGGATAACCAGGGACAGGATGAAGGACGACTATTTCATGCACATCCACGGTGGCAAATTGTACGGCACTAGCATTACGGGCCATGTGCTGTGGGATGTGCTCATGTTCCCAAATGGATTAAATCCATCTGCTGTCAAACCAAGCCGGACGTTCCTACTCTCTGCCATAAAATCTGGATGTAAAATGTCAAACGATCTCCATGCCTCACCGTCGGCCGGGTGCCTCAATACGCCATCCCTAGTGCGGCCTTCTGCATGCCATCTCATATGGGGCGCAGTATGCTCAGACATGAATAACCTCTGCAACCGTGGGATGAGTGGAAACCACCTCAAGATCTTCACCGGGCCTTTGTTTCTCGCTGATATGATCTCACCATCATCATCTACATGTGTATCAGCCCTCCACTTAGACTCTCCACATACGGTACATGAATCTAATTCTTTATTGTCTTTCCAGAATAACATACAGTCATTACGGCAAGCCGGAATCTTCTCATACCCCAGACCCATGCCACTTAGGAACTTTTTCGCCTCATACGTGTTATCTGGCAATGCCTCATCGCAAGGAGGCAACAACTGATTGATGAATTCGAGAATGTCTGAAAAAATTTTGTTACTAATACCTCCAACGCACTTCAAGTTGTACATGTGTACGTACAGTAGCACTCAATTTACTATGCTTTGTACCAGGGTGAAGGGGCTTCTTTGCAGTCTTTAACAGCTCTTGGTACTTCAATGCGTCCCCGCACGAGGTATCTTCATCAACTTGTTGCGGAAGAGTACTGACGGCTTCAGGAACATCGTGCACGCCGAAGGCGTCACGCAACATGGCGTGCATGTTATCATCCTGTTCCACGGCGACACCCTCCTGTTCTGTGACTTCACCATGTTCAGTGCTACAGTCAGCGGCCTCTGTGCCACTGTGATGACTCGAACACTGACCAGGAATAGCGGACCCAGTCGTAGTCTCACCGTGCATATACCACAAATTGTATCCCGGATTCATCCCCCTACCTCCAGTCAGGTGGACAAGAACGTAATCAGGAGTGTGACGCTGGTTATTTCGACAATACTTGCATGGGCAGTAAATTTTTCCATCGACGGCCGTACAGTTACTAACGGCAAATGCCACAAACGCCCTACACCCATCGTTATACCGTGTCGTACCCCTAGGTGCTGACATCCAAGACTTGTCCATGTTTCTCTGTATAGGGTTAAGAGGACAAGACAAATCATACGTCTTACAGTATAAACGTGTACAAAAATTGTGCATGTCACGCAACATGGGGTGTACGAATTTATTTCCCTTTTAAAGAGTTTATGGTTAGAGTTTAGGGGTTTTGTTTTTTTTTTATAAAGTGTAAGAATTTGTTTTATTTTTTTTTTAAAGGGTTTAGGGTTAGGGTTTAGGGTTATAACCCTAATTAGGGTTTTATTTTATTCTTAGTGTAGGATTATTTCATTTTTTATTTTTAAGGGTTTAGGGTTAGGGTTATGGTTTGTTAGGGTTTAGGGTTTTTTTTGTTTTGAAAGTGTAGGATTATTTTATTTAGGGTTTTAGTTTTTTTTTAGAAAGTGTAAGTGTTTTTATTTTTTATTTTTATTTTTTTAAAGGGTTTAGGGTTAGGGTTTGTTAGGGTTTAGGGTTAGTTTTTTTTTTTTTCTTTAAAATTGTAGGATTTTTTTTTTCTTAAGGGTTTAGTGTTAGGGTTTATGGTTTTATTTTATTTTATTTTATTTTTTTATAAGGGTTTATGGTTTAGGGTTTGTTAGGGTTTAGGGTTTAGGGTTTGTTATGGTTTATGGTTTAGGGTTTTTATTTAGAAAGTGTAGGAAATTTTTTTTTTTTTTTTTTTTTTTTAAGGATCTAGGAATAGGGTTTAGGGTTTGGGTATTTTTTTTAGAAAGTGTAGGATATTTTTTTTTTTTTTTTTGGGTTAGGGTATTTTTTTTTAGAAAGTGTAGGATATATTTTTTTTAGGGTTTAAGGTTTAGGGTTAGGGTTTTTTTTAATAAAGTGTAGGAATTTTTTTTTTAGGGTTTAGGGTTTAGGAGTTAGGGTTTAAGGTTTAGGGTTAGGATTTTTTTTCTAGAAAGTGTAGGATTTTTTTTTTGGGGTTTAGGGTTAGGGTATTTTTTTTAGAAAGTGTAGGTTATTTTTTTTTTTAGGGTTTAGGGTTTAGGATTTAGGGTTTGTTAGGGTTTAGGGTTTAGGGTTTAGGGTTAGGGTTTGTTAGGGTCTAGGGTCTAGGGTTAGGGTTTAGGGTTTTAGGTTTTTTTTTTTTTTAAGCGATTAGGGTTTAGGGTTTAGGGTTAGGGTTTGTTAGGGTCTAGGGTTAGGGTTTAGGGTTTTAGGTTTTTTTTGTTTTTAAGCGATTAGGGTTTAGGGTTTTAGGTTTTTTTTTTTTTTTAAGGGTTTAGGGTTTAGGGTTTGTTACGGTTTAGGGTTTAGGGTTAAGAGTTTTTTTTTAGAAAGTGTAGGAATTTTTTTTTTTAAGGGTTTAGGATTAGGGTTTAGGGTTTTCGTTTTTCGTTTTTCGTTTTTTTTTCGAAAGTGTAGGAAGTTTTTATTTTTTTTAAAGGGTTTAGGGTTTTATTTTATTCTTTTTATAAGAGTTTAGGGTTTGTTAGGGTTTAGGGTTTAGGGTTTTAGGTTTTTTTTAGAAAGTGTAGGATTTTTTTTTAGGGTTTAGGGTAAGGGTTTTTTTTTAGAACGTGTAGGATTCAAAGTTTATTTAAGGGTTTATTATTGTGTTGGTTTTATGGTTATAATTTTAGGATATAAAGTTTATATATGCATATGAGAGAAATTTTAGTTTTTTTTTTTTTTTTTTTTATCCGAAGATACCAAATTGTTCTTATAAATCTGTAGTCTCTTCACATGAATAGTTAAAGTTAAAAATGGAAGATAAAAAACATATTCGTCGCAATTGATGATTTATGACGTTTGTTTTAAGTTTTTTTATTACGAATATTATTGTAAATGGTGGACAGTGGAATATTTGTTTTTTTTCCGAAAATACCACAATTTATATATATTAGTAGCACAATTTTTTTTCTTCACAATTTATATATATTCATAGCACAATATGTTGATTATAATTTTGTATTTTAATTTTACTTTGCCATTATTGCTCACGATCATATTTTTATAAAGTTAAAATGATAGCGGATATTTTTTCTTTTTGCCACTTCCTAAAAATACCAAAATTCACAATAGCACATTAAATTCATAGTAGCACACTAAAATATATCTCAAATATCCTCACATCAAGAGTTTAAAAAAATAAATAAATAAATAGAATCACCAATAAATTCCAACATCTACATGCATAATGACCAACCGCAGCAAAAAAAGTAAAATAAAATAAAATAAATCATATATATACAATTCACTTAAAATCGGTAATAAAAAATCTACAAGTATATATTCCATATTTCCACGAACTAGACAATGAAAAAAATTAGACAAATATCACAAAAAAAATTAATAAAATATACAAAGTTATAGCAAAAAATTCAAAACAAAAATAAAAATTACTCACAGTGAATTTTGTAGTGTAAGGATGGTTGCAAGCTTGTACAGTTGTACGTGTACCTGCATTTTTGGAAAAAAAAAAAAAAAAAAAAAAGATGAAAATGTTACAACACTGTAAACCGAGAGAGAGAGAGGGAACTGAGCTAAGAGAGAGTGAGAGATACCTTTAGGGGGGATGTGCCACTGTCCGGAGGTGGTTGCCAGACGGTAGGTCTTCTTGGTTAGAGAGAGAGAGAGAGAGAGAGAGAGATTGAGAAGATGAGTGAGAGTGAGAGGAAGTGGAGGGAATACCGGACGCGAGGTCTGTGGTGGGAGGGGGACAGTGGCCAGAGCTGAGAGAGAGAGAGAGAGAGAGAGAGAGAGAGTAAGCGTAAGAAATGGGTAGCTTCCAGAGGAAGCTACCCATTTCTTTTATATAAATAAAATATATAATTTAAATAATATATTTTATTTATAATAATTAAAAAGAAAAAGAGGATGCAGATTTTTGAAAAAATCTGCATCCTCCGTTTGGCCAGGTGGCGCGCGGGAGAACTCCCGCGCAGTACCTGGCCAAACAATTGGACACGTGTACGTAGTACACGTGCCCAATTGGGGACGTGTATGTAAATACACGTCTCCAAATGTAATTTTTTTAATATTATTTTTATATATTATATATATATATTATATATATTTTATATAAACTCATGCAACCCAGAACGTGTATGCACTGCATGTACGCTAAACCCTAAGACCTAAAACTAAAACATAAACTATAAATTAAAACTAAATATAAACCCTAAATTTAAATCATGACACTAAGTATAAGTATATATACTATACTACCCTAACCCTAACCCTAACCCTAAGTATATGTACTATATATTATTTTGAATTTTAAAATGGCGGCGCGCGGGAGACGTGTAATTAAAATACACGTCCCCCATTGTAGAAATTGTATTTAATTAAAAAATAATAATTATATATATATATATAATTTAACAACGTAAAAAATTGTTAGGGTTTAGGGTTTTAGTTTCTTAGGGTTTAGGGTTTAAGGTTATGATTTTTGTTTTTAGTGTTAGGAATTTTTTTTTTAGAAAGTGTAGGATATTTTTGTTTAAGGGTTTATGGATTAGGGTTTAAGGTTAGGATTTTTGTTTTTAGTGTTAGGGTTTCTTTTTTTAGAAAGTGTAGGTTTTTTTTTTCTTAGGGTTTAGGGTTTAGGGTTCGTTATGGTTTAAGGTTAGGGTTTGGTTTTAGAAAATGTAGGATTTTTTTTTTTTTTTTTTTTTTAAGGATCTAGGATTAGGGTTTAGGGTTTAGGGTTTAGGGTTTTACTTTCTTAGGGTTTAGGGTTTAAGTTTATGATTTTTGTTTTTAGTGTTAGGAAAAAAAATTTTAGAAAGTGTAGGATATTTTTGTTTAAGGGTTTAGGGTTTAGGGTTTAAGGTTAGGAATTTTGTTTTAGTGTTAGGGTTTCTTTTTTTAGAAAGTGTAGGATATTTTTTTTGTTTAGGGTTTAGGGTTTAGGGTTTAAGGCTAGGACTTTTGTTTTTAGGGTTAGGGTTTAGGGTTTAGGGTTTAAGGCTAGGACTTTTGTTTTTAGGGTTAGGGTTTAGGGTTTGTTAGGGTTTAGGGTTTAGGGTTTAGGGTTTAAGGTTTAGGGTTAGGGTTTGAAAGTGTAGGAATTTTTTTTTTTTAGGGTTTAGGATTTAGGGTTTGGGGTTTAGGGTAAGGGTTTTTTTTTTAGAACGTGTAGGATTCAGAGTTTATTTAAGGGTTTATTATTGTGTTGGTTTTATGGTTATGATTTTAGGATATAAAGTTTTGGGATACAGTTTTTGTTTTGTTTTAAGAGTTGAATGTTCTTTTTTTTAAAAACAAAAACAAATACGGGTTTAGGGTGTTTCTTCTTTTTATAAAAAGGGTTTATTGTTCCGTGTTTAGGGTTAGGGTTAGAGTTTTTGTTTTGTTATAGGGTTTGGGCACGTGTACTGAGTACACGTGGCCAATCCGGGACGTGTTTTTAAATACACGTCCCGAAATGTATTTGCATGCATAAAAATATATATATATATATATATATATATATATATATATATATATATATATATATATATATATATATATATATATATATATATATATATATATATAAATTATAACCCATAGCTTTAAGTGTATATATTATATATATTTAAAAGTGTACAATAATAACACATTAAAAATATATTGACATTATTATTCATAAAATGTAAAATCAATTAAATTATAACCGATAGCTTTAAGTGTATATATTATATAAACCTATAAACTCTAACCCTAAGTGTATATACCATACAGCGATCAACTCTAACCCTAAATACATGTACTATATACATAGCTATAAATCATAATCCTAAGTATATGTACTATATATATATATCGGAACAATCTAATTTTGAACTGCTCGTGATTTAATATATATATTTAAAAGTATACAATAATAACACATGAAAAATATATTGACATTATTATTCATAAAATGTAAAATCAATTAAATTATAACCCATAGCTTTAAGTGTATATATTATATATACCTATACACCATAAAACCCTAACCCTAAGTGTATATACTATATATAGCGATAAACCTTAACCCTAAGTATATATACTATATATAGCTATAAACCCTAACCCTAAGTGTATATACTATATATAGCGATAAACCCTAACCCTAAGTATGTATACTATATATAGCTATAAATCCTAAGTTTAAGTGTATATACTATATATATCGGAACAATCTAATTTTGAACTGCTCATGATTTAATATATATATATTTAAAAGTGTACAATAATGACACGTGAAAAATATATTGACATTATTATTCATTAAACGTAAAATCAATAAAATTATAACTCATAGCCCTAAGTGTATATATTATATATACCTATAAACCCTAAAACCCAAACTCTAAGTGTATATACTATATATATCGATAAACCATAATCCTAAGTATATATACTATATATAGGTAATAAACCCTAGCCCTAAGTGTATATACTATATATACTATATATAGCTATAAACCCTAACCCTAAGGGTATGTACTATATATAGCCATAAACCCTAAATGTATGAACTATATGAAGGACTAAACTATAAGTATTTAATTCATTATGTAGCGCAGAACTCTAAAAATAATGGCATTTACTATATATAGCCATAAATAAAAAGGTTATTGTATATAGTTTCTAAACCGTTTACATGCATGCATATCTATATATATAGTATTAACTATAGGTTTTTTAACTTTGTTATGTTTAAATTTATTTTTTTTTTGTTTCTAAACGTAGATGGTGTACAAAACTAAACTCTAATTTAAACTATTTGGTTTAATTATATATATAGCACCAAATTTGTTTAATTATGCATATAGTACAATATGTAAATTAGGTTAGGGTTTACGTACTTATTAGTATACTATATATATATATAAATAAGGAACCTAAAAAGTATAAATTCCAACCAACAAATTTACATATAGCATATAGTACAATATGTAAATTAGGTTAGGGTTATGTACACCGTATTTTTGGATTAGAATTGTATGATTAATAATGTAAGGAGTTTTTTTTTTTATTTTTTTTATTTTTATTTTTTTTTTGTTTTAAATAATTAATACAACACAGATTTTTGTTTTTTAATATATATTTGGCGAAATAATAACTTTTTGACACGTGTATTACTACACGTGTCCATTTGGACACGCATATGAAATAGACGTGTCCAATTGGACGCGTGTATTCAGACACGCGTCCAAAATTGACACGTGTAATAATACACGTGTCCATTTGGACACGCATATGAAATACACGTGTCCGAATGGACACGTGTATTCAGACACGCGTCCAAAATTGACACGTGTAATAATACACGTGTCCATTCGGACACGTGTATTAAATACGCGTGTCCATTCGGACACGCGTATTTAATACACGTGTCCGAATGGACACGTGTATTACATACACGTGTCCATTTTGGACGGCTGTATAATTTGACACGTGTCTCCCATGACACGTGTCAAATTGGACGCGTGTCTACAGTAACGGGTACTGTAGAAACGCGTCAAACAGCTAAAATTTTTGTAGTGAGGGCCGGGGTGTAGCGACGACGCGGTGATAAACTCATATGTGAGAGATATATTGTTGGGTATCCCAGGTGTATTTCACTCTTTGATGGACCCGATATTTTGATGCTGAATGGCTGTCTGCCGATATTGGTATCACCGGCCTGCTGCGGCTTAATTAAGAGATCAATGCAGAAATTAATTTTAGGGCAAATATTTGAACTGAGCTAGGGGGTGAAACACCATATTAAAGATGGAGTTTTATTTTATTTTTTTTTATCTTTGCTTGACACGTGGCGTTCTTTAACCTAAAGGAAAAAGAAGCTCAAGCGTTCATTGCACCGGCAAAAAGGGGAGATCAAGCGAAAAATCTGCATGTGTTGTGCATGTAATTACTATTTTGTTTGATTTAACAGATCGACTAACAATGTGGTTTTCTTTGCAAAAAAAAAATCTCTATATTCTATTTGTCTCGACATAAAATGTTTTCTGTCGTAAAACATTTACAACGAAATATTTTTCAAAAAAAAATGATTCTGCTGAAAATATTTTTTAGTATTTAGTTCGTACGAAAAAATTATCAACGGCGCAAAACAGAATTCGGCAACATCGGGCTGTACTGGCCGGGTTCCGATTGTACTGGTCAGATTTTGAATGTACTGGTCAGAATTTGGACAAAACGGCTGGAATCCAACTGTAATGGCCGGACCTCGACCGTATTGGTCATGACGTCGCTGAATTCTGGTGATGGTTGCCAAATTCTGGCGAGCATCGATGGAATTCGGCCAATGCCGCTGGATTCCGGCAATCGGATACTAAAACTCGAGAACCTTATGCGGTAGAGTCGGGTTACCAACAAACTTCAATGTTAGGCGGTGGCGGATTCCTACAAATTTACGTACAAGAATGAAGAGTTTAAATTCAGAAAACGATGAAAATTATTTTTCGCCCCCACCAAATACCGAAAAATACTAAAAACATTTTCTAAAACACGTTTTACACCGAAACAATCGGAGTAGTAGTTAAAGACAATTGAGTGTGACATGTACATATATATATATATATATATATATATATATATATATATATATGGTAGATCATGGGAGCAATGTGCATGTAAATTAATGAGTGGTACGTACCCTAAATTTATTTATTTGAATATTATTTAACAAAAACACACTGTAAAGTGTAAAGTGAGTGATTTTAACATTTCAAACATCCAAATAGTAGAGACGAAATCCACTTTCTTTTTTTGGCAAATACAGAGAGAGGGAAGTGGAAATCCACGTTTATTTAACTATACAGTAGAAAGTGGATCATTTACGTACACGTACTTCAATTTATTTTTCAGCCAATGGCGACAATATTGCATGTTTACATGGCTTCACAGTCACGGAGCCATGCATAAAAGATCGAGAAAGGAAATGCCAAATCAAACAAACAATTTGGGGTCCTAGTTTGCGCTGAGAATGAGTAAATCACCAGCAAAAACTAAAGGACTGAAAATGCAGATTTTCTGCCAAACCAGATCCACAAATGGCTGCAACCTCATTCGACAGCTCCGTCGGACCACAAACCATAACTCCTACACTTGATCCTTTGCACTCCAATAACATCTCTGCAACAAGAGGGGGGAAGAAAAAGAAAAAAGGTTTAAACTTTTTGACCGTTGCGGTTTCGTGCTTTCAATTTTGAATAAGATGATGAAATGAATGAATAACTTACTCTTTAAGTTGGGCCTTTCACCATAGTGGACATTGGTAACTTGGGCAAGAGGGTGGTGGGGAAGGCTTTCCAGCTCCCTCTGATCATGATCAGTACCAGACATGTTCTGAATCTGCATGGCTTCCATGGCACTGTGTTTCTTGTTCCATAAAACTGACGCGCTTGCTGTCGTGGCTATACCGAAGCACACAACTAAAATATATAATACACTCTTCAAAGACCATGAGAATATTGCACCGGTATTCTGATCGATCGGATAAACGTAGTAGCGGGTAATAATCCCTGTTAAGATAAGAAAAACGACAAACGAAGATGCTATTATCGCGCCAAGCCAGAGCCAGCTGCTCGGACCTAAAATGGCGGATATGGGTGCGTCAGTTGGGCGAGGGTTGAACCGCACGTCTCTTATAATGACGTTGTTGTCATCGGTTCTGGGTTCCTTCTCTCTTGTTACAAAAGCTTCAATCTGTAGCGGCAGTTTGGAAATGTCGTAGGGAGAGGCGCCGGAAGCTGGAAGGATGACGTCTAGCATGGTGAGGTCCGAAGAGTTCTTGAATGAGGCGACTAGGATCACATCTGGAGCTCTGCGATCCAATTTTGTAGTACTTGTGAAGATGAGGTCTCTAATTATAGAGATGAAAGGGGTAATGCCACTGCCTCCGCTCACCATCACAAGGGTGTCATGCCTACAAAATTATCAATCTTTTGTTAATATTGTAGAAATAAAATTGTTCAAAAGTGAACTTTATATTTTTGTGATCGATTATAAATTATACACAAGTCACTCATTAATTACTAAAATGCGCACATTTTTTTTGAAAAAATAAATAAAATTTGAGGCTTTGTTTGTTTAAGAAGGTGGAACTCTAGTAACTTCGGTAACCGACAACGGATTCCGACAAATTTCGAAGGCGACCGATGGTGGTTTAAAAAAAAAAACTATTGTATGTTTTTCTTAGAAAATATAGTTCATTCTTAAAGGAATAACTATTCGTCCTCTCATTTTTTAGAGGAATGGTTATTCTTCAATTTAAGTAATAGTCATTTTCGGGAATTGATTCCAAAGACTAAAAATCTTACCAACTATGAAATAACTATTCTATTCCATGAGTTTAAACCTTGTACCAAACGTACCTTAAAAGTAAAATAAAAAAATCAATACTAAATGTAAATATTATAGAGTGGAGAGATAAAACAGTATTTTATACAAATGTTATATAAATGATAAGTGATCATCTCATCAGAATGATCAGATTCTCGTCAGAATGGCTATTCCTTAATTTAAGTAATAGCCATTTTCATGGGAATTGTTATTCCAAGAAGAAATCTTACCAAGTACCAACTATGAAATAGCTATTATATTCCATGAGTTTAATCCTTGTACCAAAGTACCTTAAAAGTAAAATTAAAAAATCAATACTAAATATTATAGAGTAAAATCAAACTATACGTATGGAGAAATAAAACAGTATTTAATACATATGTTATAAGAATGATAAGTAATGTCATCAGAATGACGTAATTAAGTAACCAAAATATATCCTAACATCTCCTCAAACGACATAACGTGTATGTTAACATTAAGCCAACATATATAATTTGGCAAACACACACATGCATCAGCCAGCAGATTAGCAGATGCATGCTTAGTTGATATTGTGTGTTTGGTGCGTCTGTTCGTGAACAATCTGAACCGCACTCCGATTATCACAAAATATATATATTCCAACAAATATAATTGTTATTGTGAAAGGGGAAAAAAGAAAAGTAGTTCGAATTTTTTAATTATATATCCATGTCCCCATGGATTAATTTGCTTTACTCATGTAATTAAGGTATATATATATATACATGCAGCTGCAAACCTTAGAAAGTCAGTTGAGGCTGGTTCATAAGGTCCTTCAACAGAGACCTCGAGACGATCCATGGAAGAAGGCGAAGAAATCAATTCGTAAAGCTTCGTGGTCCACCTTCCCTCACCTTTAATGAGGACACTCAGATTTTCTGGATCCAAATTACTACTGGAAGTAACCGTAAAAGGATGCCATTGCAGCTTGGAAATGCCGGGCACATTTATGAAGATAGTGCTCGTGGGATTATAGTTCAAACCTATCAATATAAATTATATAAAACAATTTAGAGAAAATTTTACTCACCACTCCCGATTTTTTATCACTTTTGCAATCATACCTGACCATAAATTTTAGCAAGTGTCAATTTAGTATTTCAATTTTTATTTATTTTTTTTAATTTCACATCTGTTAGAATTTTCTGTTAAATCCTCATGGGGAGGTGTCAATTTCTAAAATACCCCACATTTTTTTGAGGAAAAAAAATTGCACGGATTTAGGCATTAATTAGTCATAATTTAATGGATTTGCAAAAGTATCCATGCATGAATTTTTGAAAAAAATGAAATATTTCACTTATAACCCTCGATCTTTCATCACTTTTGAAATAAAGTACCTAAACTTTAAAAAGTGTTAATTTAGAGTATTCATCTTTCAATTTTTTTCAATTTCAACTATTTGGTATAATTTTCCATTAAATCTTGTCGAAATTCTAAAAAATACTCCTATTTTTTTTAGGGAAAAAAAAAAAGAAAAAAAAATTGCAAGGATTTAGCTGATGGTCAAAATTTAATGGAATTTGCAAAAATATTCAAACCGGAATATTTGAAAAAAAAATTATAATTTTTTAAAAAAAAACAAAACCAGGGGTATTGTGGGAATTTTGATAGGATTTAACGGAAAATTCTAACGGATGGTTGAAATTAAAAAAAATTGAAAGATGGATACCTTAAATTGACATATTTTAAAGTTTGGGTACCTTATTTCAAAAGTGATGAAATAACAGGGGTTATAAGTGAAATTTTTCTGAAAATATATATATATTTTTATTTTTATTTTCTTTTAAAAAAAATGATATTTTGAGAATTTTGACTAGATTCAACTGATAGATGAAATTGAAATAAAAAACTTTGAAAGATATTTACACTAAATTGACACCTTTTAGAGTTTAATTAAATGTATGATTAGAAAAGTGATTAAAGTTTAGATTCAAATTAAAGAACATTAAGACAAAGCTGTCTTTTTTCTTTTATATAATCAATAAAATTCAGAGTTGTGATTGGTGCACAACAAGGAGACCACTCACATGACTCGGCTTTCACCCATATGTTTTGTGTTGTGCAATGTGCATGTATTCTGCAACCCTGTTGGGGAAAAAATCTTTTCCTAAAATCCAAGGCAAACTTTACTTTGAACCTTTTGTTTTACCTTGACTCTTGGAGAAGTTGAGTTCAACCGTCCGGCATGGTAAAATGCGGGCGGAAGTTAAACGAACTTTTTGTCGGGACTGTAAGAATCTTAAAAAGCGGTCGATCAAGAAGATATAGAAACCGGGAAGAGTGATGCAGGCGAAGGAGAAGCCGACGTGGAGGATAAAGAAAATGACAGCGAGGAAGTAAAGGTGATGGGCGTAGTAAAAGAGCTCAAACATTTTGCGTCGGATCCGATGGATGCTCGTTGCCCGTATGGTCAACAGAATCAGCAAAGTTAGCTCTCCGGCCACATTTGACACATCAGCAAAATCCCATCTCAGCATCTGCATGCATAAGATTAAAGTGAAAATTAATAAAGAAAATTAAATTTCAGGAAGTGGATATATACCAGTAATTGTTCCATAAGATAGTTAATTAGCTTTTTCTTCTTTTTTTTTTCTTTTTTTTTCTTTTATTTTTTATTTTCACTTAAAGAATTTTAGGGTCCATTCGAGTTTGCGATTTCATTTAAACAGTTTTAGATTTCTTTTATAACAGAGATACGCTTATAAATAATGAATATATCTCTCGCAAATAAGTAAGTGAAAAAACAATTACTATATCCAAAAAATGATTTCACATATCTTGTCTCAACTGAGTTGTGATCTTTTGGTTTAAACTGAATCTCTTATCTCCACCGGTTTGGGAGTTGTTGTTTGAATATGATCATCCTTCTTTTGAATTTCAAATCTTTTATGTGGAGGATTGGAGTGAGGCGTTTTCCAAAAACTACGTTAAAATATTAAATTTATTATTTTTATAAGCTTAATTAAGCTTTTGTAATAAAGTAATGCTACTTTTCATACACATTTATCACACATATTTCACATCGGTTGACACTAGCATATTTTAAATGGCATTTCATGTCAACTACTTTATTAAAATAATAATAATAATAATAATAATAAAGAATAAAGTCGCTTAAAACACGTCACGTCAGCCAATTAATGTGAAATAAGTGTGATTAATGGGTTTGCGATTTTATACCGACTGATGTGATGTGTTTGAAGTAGCTAAAACTTTTGTTTTTTTAAGTCATATCAGCCGGTGTGAAAAATGTAATGTGAAGAGTAGTATTACACTGTTATTTAACATGCATGACATCACGTCAAAGGTCATGAATTTCAATCATAACTGTAAGTACAGTTTAGCGCAAACATGAGGAAGAGTGTTGAATTATTAATTAAATTCACAATTTCTAAACTTTTGAGGAAATTAATTAGTGATTTAATCTACCACATACATGCAAAAGAAGAATCACTTCAAGTTCAATTACCTTGTTTATGTGTTTGGTTACGCCCCAAAAGATGATGTAACAAAGGCCGTGAACCGTGAAGAGGACGACGACGATGTTCCCAAGCCAGATATGGTGCTTGATGCTAGCCTCCGATGTGAGGCCAAAGAGTGGCAGCACCGACGAACCGCGTGCCACAGGGTAGAAGAGAAACGATAGACCTATGTTTCCAACAACGGCTATTGCAAGTGCTGATTCATCCAATTTACACTGCCAACTGCCAAAATTAATCCACCATTATACTCCAATAATGACTATCAATTATCTCTATCTTTTGTTCAAAGGGTATCACCAATTTGGTTAACTTGTTAAAATGGTCCGATTGGGTTAGCCTTTAATTAAAATCGTGTATTTTTAAACGATACATTTTCTGCGAGTTGGTTTAAAATCGTACTTTTGATATGCATGCGAAATTACGGTGCTTAACGCAATCTAAGTCCTTCTTACACTTTGAGGCCTTTGGCTGCTGCTGATTCCGGGGTGATTGTAGCGAAGTAGAGATGTATATAATTTGCCAAAGACCAGACTAGGAGTACGATGAAAGTAAAGAACAAGGCTAGCTCTATGTTGGAAACAATCCCTAGAGAGCCTTTCACCAGCAGCGGCCGTTTCCACACGGATTGATTCATTTTCCAATTGCTGTAGTCAATTTGGATCCATCCAGCAAATTAAAAGAACCTCAGAATTAATACTCAGCCATGTATATGAGCAAAAAATAAATAAATAATAATAATTGAATGAAAATAAAAAAAGTGGGTACCTTTCTTTTTTGTTATAATGATCATTCAATTTCTTTCCCAAATGGAGGTATACACAGCCCAAGGAAGCAACAAATAGGACGGGAAAAGTGAATATCAACATCGTTGCACCTGTAAAAATAAATTATACATATATAATCAGTTGACATAAATTACAATCAAAGTTAACCAAGATAATAAATAAAAATAAATAAATAAATAAACTTTTAGAGGATGCAATTATCAACCTTGTGCTCCAAAATAAGTAGAATTAACGGTTACTTTGATATTAGGCCACCATTTATTCCTATATGCATTGGTGGGCATCATAATCCAGATGAAAATGATCCCCAAAATCACCAACATCAGGAGTAGCCTAATGGCAGCCCGAGGCATTTCCATTTCATCTCGATCGATCTCCGGCCTTGTTGATCGATCGTCTCTCTGTGTACGTATTCGTGCGTTTCACAAACAGGGAGCTCAACAAGCTGGGATCGACAGACATGAAAAATGTGCGTGGCATTAAGCTTATATATATATATATATATATATATATGGTATTTAACTAGGGAAGTTGCCAGGTGTTTGCCCGGCGTCATTGATTGGGGGAACAACCGAACCTTAATATAATCATAAGTTGTTGGCGTGCAACCCTACAAGAAATCGATCATGTTGACATTTTTCAGAAGACAACGACTACAATATCCCTGGCCGGTCTCTACTACATCTACTACTACTTTTTGCTGGTAGCTAGCTTAGATTGGCTTGAAAATGGCGGCCATCAGGATGGGGGTTGAATTTGAGTAGTTTAAGCATGGAGAGAATGGTTAATTGGTTATGATTGGATTGGTTGAATTAATCCCATCCTTTCACTGTCGACTGTCGTCGTATCATTCTTCTGTGGAAGTGGAACCATATATATATATAATTATATTTGGAGATCGATCGATATCAGCCACACCTGGCCTGTAACGATAATGAAAGGTGCTGTTCCTGTGGGTTTAATTTGGAGCTAGCTAGCTAGGGTGACAACCTTTTCTTTTCTCCTTATGGAGGCCCTCTCCAAAGGGCGGCCTGCTCAAAATATTTCCTTTTTTGAACTTGATGTGTTTTATTTTGCCACTCTTTCAACCGCAATATTCCTTCCATATACTTGAGTTTTCGTGAGGAAAAACTCTTCCTTCACACCAGTCCACCACTCTCTCTCTCTCTCTCTCTCTCTCTCTCTATAGTAGAAACTATATATGCATAATATTGTTCAATTGATATTTTCAAAGAATAAAATATGATGAAAGTATACTTCTAATTTTCGTAACAAAAAATATTTTCAATCTCCATCCGTTGAATTTTTAATGTCATCGTCAAATATAAGTTGTTTGACTAGCAAGAGAGCACAAAATATAAGTTATTTGTTCACATATTTGTTTTTCTAATTAAATATTTAACCACAGGGGTTTGGTTGTAATTTCCACATCAGAATTATAGAATAGTTATAGGATAAAAATGAAAAAGATAAAATAAAAAAAATCACTTAAAATACGTACAATGGGCTGGTGTAAAATAAGTGCAACAAATAGTTGTAAAAAGTATACTATTATTCTTTTCACATTATATAACATGTTTTTCACATTATAATGCTATAAACACATGCTCTGCAAATTAGAGCATTCCCAATAGCTTTCCTATAGCTCATTCATTCCCTATATATAGGAAAATGTAAAAAAAAAATCACAAATACCCTATCGGTTCTCTAAGCATTTAGAATGCTACAGTTCTACCTAATGTGTAGGGAACCAAAAAAGCTTCCTTATCCATTATTTTAATACAAAATATTTCTCTTTCCTCTCTAATCTCTCATCTCTTTGCCTTTTACTAGGGATTGTGTTAGAATTTTATGAAAAATGTGAGAATAGGTAAGAACTTATATTTATAAAAAAAAAATATTTAATTGCTATAAGGAAATATAAAAGAAGTTATTGTGAAGTGTATTTAGATAGAGAAACAAAAAGTAGTTTTGTTCTCTAAATTTAAAGAAAAACAAAGGTAAGCTAGTGTGAATGATCTTAGATAAGTTAGATGCTCCGCCATGTGCACGTTATATAGAATCAATCATTTTTATTTTATTTTTCTATTCATATAGATTGAGTCCTTAATAATTGAATCTATTGCCCTTACACGCCTTCTGCCTAAAACTAGGTAGATTCACGCCTCCTTTTCTTTCTTTCGTTCTTCTTTTTTTATTTTTTTTATTTTTCTGTTTGCAAAAATAGATCCAATTACTAAGGACTCTACATTATGGCCATATTTCTTTTCCTGTTCACAATATCTATCCATTTTGGTAAGTTTGGTAATGTATTTTGTGGGTTGTTTTTTGTTTTTGATTTAGAAAAGTATTCTAATGTCACATTCAGGTAAAAATTGTTTTTTTGGTTTTTTTTTTTGAGTGTCTTGTATTTTTGGTTGCTTGTTTATGTTTTCTGCCTTCTATTTTCTGTTCTGATGCAAAGATATTGATAAGTACTACAACTTAGATGCCCAACTCAATAACGCATTGTTTGAATAAATGGAGGCTGACCCAAAAATTAAACGTAAGATATAAAAAGAAAGTTATGAGAGAATTTTAAATTCAGATCATTCTTGAAATTTGTTGGGAGAATTGGCAAGGTAGTATCATAGACTTGAAGGAAGGAATGAGCAAGTATCGTGCATATGACTTGAAAAGGGAAGAATGAGGATCTGTAAAAGCATGCGTGGATATGCCTGTAGACCACACTCAAATCGATAATCCAAAGTTCAATCCACATGCCAAGAAAGTTCAAAGCCCAGGCCTCGACACACTTTAAGAACCCCAAGCAACATAAATATCAAGTAGAGAGCTAGAGTGATTAGTAAACAGAATCAAGCAACTCAGATAAAGATCGAATTTGGGCAGCCTATATACTTTTGAGATGTGTTACACATCCTCCTCATGTCCTTCTCTCCTCATTCTCTCATTTTTTACAATTACAATCAATCATTAGATATGTAGACTTAAATGAGAGACTCACATAGACCCTACAGAACCAATGATGATTTTCAAAAGTGAGAAGATAATAATAGCTTTAGCTGACCTAGCATGACATAGTTGCTGACTTCCTAACACCCAGCTGATCGGATGCCTTTCAGTTAAGTGTAAAAAGGACAGCTCAAAAGTAAACCTTAAGAAGTTCAAAAGCACTGCAGGTCCAATACACAGTAAAAGTGCACAAAACTGAGGAACACGGCAGAGTTTGAGGGACTAATGGTTTTCTGAAAATTAAAACTAGTTCTCACAACTAACCAGAAGATTATTTAGAAAACCAAGGTAACCGAAATCTAAAACCTTGCATGAGAGATTCCAAAGACAAGCATTCATTCAACTAAGGAAAGCGCTCTTCTCTATCTTCATATCAACATGCTCAAGTAATTGGAAGCACCCTTGTAACAATTAAATAGAACAATTTGGCTCCAGCATACCACAAACAGAATTAGAAAATCCAAGAAAGTTGGAGCATTCAGAATGGATAAGTATGGCATTATTACATCACTACAGGCATACTGAATGGTTGTTAGGCCTCTTAGGCAACAAGACATGATGGAAGATTAGATATTGGAAAAACTTCACTTATAACCCATGATCTTTCATTACTTTTGAAAAAAATACCCAAACTTTAAAAAGTGTCAATTTAGGGTATCCATCTTTCAATTTAGAAAAACCCTAGCTCACACAAAAGAAGCACAAGGAACATAACAGCAACAGAGAAAGCCAATAAACATATGCTTAGACTATATACCACCAATAAAAGTTACAAAATAACAATACAATACACACCAATTACATGAAGCTCTTTACAGACTTCAAATTCAAACAGGGAACATAACAGCAACAGAGAAAGCCAATAAACCGTATGCTTAGACTATATACTACCAACACAAGTTACAAAATAACAATACAATACACACCAATTACATGAAGCTCTTTATAGAGACTTCAAATTCAAACTTATTTTCTGTCACAGAAAATAAAGCAGAGAACTCTACTATCCTTGAAGCTACTAACTTTCTACAACATGCGCATGTTATATGTTACATAAACGCCTTCACATCCTTTCGAGGCAAGGCGAACTACCTTACAGCTGTGGGTAGCCCTGCTTGACATTAGCATCCGAAACATCCAGAGGTAATTTTGACCACGTGACAGAGTCCTTTAACCCAGTCATCCTCCTACGCAAGACCATAGATAGAATTACCAGCAAACAAACAGCAGCAACCAAAGGAACCAAAACACCCATATTTCCCCTGGGCCAACTCTTCATAATGAACTCTGCAGGCACCTTACCAACAAGACTACCCATGGAATTATTCAACTTCATAATCTCAACTGCATTCAGAATACCATCAATTGCATATGGATAGCTGCTATTCGAAGGCCCTACACTAACACTCAAAGCCCCTGAACCATCTCCATCAACCATAAAGTCCGCATAGTAAGGAGAAGCCAATACATAATTCGTAACATCTGACAAATCCAAATTTTTAATCGCCAAATGGCCATTAACATACACATTGAAAAACAGCAAACCGATCGAAATACTAGCAATATCACAAAAATGCAACCGAACAAGATACTTAAACCCTCCCACCACGGGAAACACCCATGTAATATTGACATTAGGAATTGAAGCATTCCTACTACTAATCACTCGGGCTGAATTATAGACATTATCAGGAGCAACCTCACGGCTCGCCCCTCCCTTCTGATACCAAATACGACCGCTGAAATACAGCCTTTTCGACCCAAAACTCGATTTCAAAAATTCATCATCAGGAACCCAAGTCCTCCACAAAGTTCCGTTAAAAGGGGTCACTTTAGGCCCTCCCACAGTGACCCTATACACAACTTCAAGCGCTTGCTTAACCAACCCATCAGATTTCTCATTTTTTTCAGAATTCACATATCGTACCGTATCTGAGATCAAATCTTTTGGAGCAGAAATCACTTCAAGTGCATTCACAAACGCAAATTTATACTTTCTAGAAGGCACAAACGTGATTACAAGCTTCTCAGTCTCAACCCAGATCAGGTACTCCTTAACCCTAGGGCTTTCTACACACCCACCAAAAAAATCGCTCAGAACCACAAACCCATTAACCAAAACATGAAATTGAGCATTCCCAAAATCGAATTTCGAAGAATTGAGCTTATGAAAATGGAGGCGTACCATGTGGGTCCCTTTGTCCCTGATCTCGAACTCGTACCTTGACGGCCCGGTGAAAACCCTAGCTGTTTGGTAAATTTGGGGCGAAACATCAAAACGGTCCTCGTTTCTGAGCAAAACAGAGCGAGTTGAGGTGAGTGAGTATGAGTCAAACCGGGACGAGTCGGAAACGAATCGGCGATTGTCCACGATAGAGTCCACAGTGGACCCGCAGTCGATGAGATAGTTATCTATGGGAGAGAAGAGAGTGTAAGAGAGAGCTGAGAGGGTACACAGAGAGAGTAGGAGGACAACGAAAACGAAATTTCTGTACGGAAACTCCATTGGGGATTGAGCGAAAAGGCGGAGCTGGAGTCTCAGAGGCCAGCTTGGGTTTGTCCTCGTTAATGTAATGAAGGTGCGCGTCGGAGAAGAGCCAGATGTGGTGTCCACGCGTTTTCGCTCTGATTGGCTACGACAGCCTGTTGATTTTCTCAAAGGTGTGCGCTTGCGAGAATTGCTTTGTACGCGGACGTAGGTTACGTGTACGTTGACTAGACGTGAAAAATGCGGGTGAATAATAACCATTGGCATCTATTTTTAGTATAATATAGACGTGGATACGGATGTCATTATCAAAATTTATTATTATTTTAAAGTTATATTTCACTATATTTATTTTTTATATAATTCAAATCTCGATTACTGAATGACACAATAACCATCTATGATTGATAATCACATTATTTAATTTTTCATATAAATTTAACTAGTAATTCAAAATGTTTATCGCTTCATATGCGGATAAAGAATAATAATTACATTTAATTATCGCAATAACAACACAAATACGGATGTAAATACCTAAAAGTGATAATTATATTATGCAGATATAAAAACAAATATTACTAATAACTGCATTTACATTTGCATTTTCAGCGTTAACCCTAACCTTTAAAGTGGGGTTTAGTGTATAGACGACAATGAAAGGGTGCCGTTTGGGACGGGGTCGACAACGACGACGGTGACCGCATCTTTGGGGTCAACTTCTCTACAGTGCACAAGATATTTGATGGTAGTCGTAGATTTAGAATAAAGACTTTTCTCCTCAATATCATCCTCTCATTTTATTTTCAGAACTTCTTTTTAAATAAACAATAAAAATATCTTATCGCAATCAATATGATTAATAATAACGAGTTAAATCTCAGCCGCTTAGCGTTTGGTAGATTAGATATTTTGGTTTTAAAATGTGCTATTTAAAAAATAGTAATTTTAAAATATATAATTTAATAATGTAATTTTTAAAAATATAATTAAGTGTCTAGTAATGCAATTTTTCAAAACAAAGTTAGGCGGTTTTGATAAAATTACAATTTGACCTTTGAAATTACAATTTAATCTTTAAAATTATATGTTTTTTAAAATGTATCCACTTGCTTGGAATTTTAAGGCGCATATTTTTTTACGTTTTCAAACTACAATTTTTTTAAAATGATTCTCAAACGATAAACTATGCATAATTTTGTTTAAAATTACACTTTTAACTTCCGAAATTGCAATGTCAAACGGACTCTAAGCCGTTATGAGGCTATTCCTTATATTTCTTCATGAGTCGTTTAAATATAAATAATTATCCTTTTGTCCTAAACTAAATATCTTGATTTTAATTGTAAACTTACGAGCGAGAGAGAGAGAGAGAGAGTAATTACAACTTTTACTATAAATCACTTATAAATTGTCTACGTGATACTTACCATGTCGGTCACTAAAATATAGGTCAGTACGCACGTGGTAATCCACATGACACTTACCATGCTTACAAATCGACGTAACAGTTCACGTGACACTTACCATGCGTATCCGCTACCCATGTAGGCTCTTAGCAATCATTTTCTATAAAATGTAAACTGATACGGGAGTTTGTATAGAGTTGTAGTACATTGTCCTTATTTTAGAGGTAAACATGATTTTTTATTTTTTATTTTAAATGGAGAAAATATGAGAAAATAAAATAGATGAGTGTTTCCACTTTTAAAAGGTGAATATTTATTTAAAATGTCTCAAAAAATAGAATTTGTTTTGTAACAAGACTATGGAACAAATTTTTGAAAATTTTAATGAAAATTTTGAAAATTACATAATGCCTGAGTAAATGAATTTCTATGGAGACTTGGTGTGATTAATATATTGAAAATGTAAACAAAAAGAAAATCAGCAAACCACAAATGGCTGGGAAAAAAAAAGGGTAGGGAAAGTCTTTACTATTTTTGTCACTGTAATTCAATAATTTCATCTTCTTTGCATTCTCCCACATCAATAGCCATGGTCCCATTGTTCGCCGTCGGCAAGATCCTGCAGCAGTTTCTTCTCGGAGGCTGCTCAAAGCACAAAGATCAATCTAATTTATTAGTTACAATTATGACGTGATAATTAGAGCAAATTCATCCAGTTGCAACTTAATTTAGAAAACTAAACCTCAATTGAAATATAAATACAAAAAAATAAAAAAATATTACCTTATCCCATAAAAATGGGTTGGGCTTCTTGTAGACCTCCACTCTATCGATTTGAGAAGGATCGGCCATTCTCCATCTGCACTCCGGACGTGATATTTGATGCGGCAAATACTCGGTAGTCGTTCGATCTGTCTGCCAATCATGTGTAGCATTGGAAATGAAATACACAAAAGGTTTTTGACAGGGGTGTCGGCTGACGGGACGAGTGTTGAACTCAAAGCCAGTAAAGTCAACCTTGGGGTGCCAATTGTAGAAGGTCCTAGCCGGCAGTTCCATCTCTCGGGCGGAGATAACACCCCGAAATATTTGAACTGCATACCCCCACGAAACCGACACGGTCCAGCTCCGAGCCTTGTCATAGCAAATGGATTGTTGCATGAGCGCTGCCGAGTCGAGCTCCAATGGGACCTTGAGCTGCTCGAGAGCCTGTACCCGGTTCATATTGGGGAAGATGGGCTCAACGAAGTCTAGGTGGTGGAGAGAAACCAGGGGGGTGATTGGGTGCGCCGCGAGGAGGCCGAATACGTTGCCATGCACATCATGCTGATCATTAAAACACACATTATTTTCCAATTTATCCATGCTACTAATGCTCCATTTGTTTCGACGTAAAATATTTTTCAAAAAAATTGTTTTTGACCGAAAACATCTTTCTGCTTTTAGTGCATATGGAAAATCATATATATATATATATATATATATATATATATATATATATTCATATTAACCTACAAAAATTAATTTTATTCATAACATAAAAATATTAATATAAAACAATTGTTTGGTGGTGGTCTAGAGATAGCTCGGTGAGGAGGTCCGAGGTGGCTCAGTTATGGTCTAGGGTGGCTCGGTGGTTGTCTGGTGATGGCTCAGGAATGGTCTGGAGGTGGTTCGGTGATGGTCTAGGGGTGGCTTGGTGTTGGTCCGAAGGTAGCTTGGTGGTGGTCCAGAGGTGGCTAAGTGATAGTCTAGGGTGGCTCAGCGGTGGTTCGAAGGTGGCTCGATATATTATGGTTTAGGGTGGCTTGATGATGGTCCAAGAGTGGCTCAGTGAGATCCAGGGTGGCTCGATGGTAGTCTGAGGGTGGCGCGGTGATGGTCCGGGGGTGGCGCGGTGATGGTCGAGGATGGCTCGGCGGTAGTCTGGTTGTGGCTCGATGGTGGTTCATTAGTGGTCTGGTGGTGGCTCAGTGATGGTCCAGGGTGGCTCGATGGTAGTCTGACGGTGGTCCAGCGATAGCCCGGGGTGGCTCGGTGATGGTTCGAGGTGGTTGGGTGGTGACCCCGGTTGTGGCCCGGGTCTATCTCGAAAAATGATTTACGGAATTTAAAAATATAAATCATTTTTTAAACTAAAGAAGCTTTTTTTTGTCAAACCGAAAATATTTTTGATTTGACCATTATTTTTTGTCGCACCAAACACCAAAAAATACAAAAAATATTTTACACCGAAACAAACGGAGTATAAGTTAGTTAATCATAGTTTAATTAAATGGGAGGGGGGGAAGGAAAAGGACAATGGCAGTAGAGGAGAGTCTTACCTACAATTTGATAAAACAATTGCAACTAATGGAGCTAACATGTAATTTATACATAATGATAGTAATCATAGGCATTATTGTTATATTAAGCAGCTGACAGTTTTTTATCCAAATAGATTGGAATAATTTATTTCAATTCAGTTTATTAAGTAGATATAAGTGAAAAATATATCTTTTGAATATATGTCCCTTACAGAATTGAAAGAAATTTTCTAATCCAATTTATAGAAAAACTTCCTCTATATGCAATTATGATATGACAGAACAATTTCATAAAGAGCTTGTTCCCTTCAAAGCTTTGATCTCATTTTGCATATTTTGTAAGGGTCATAAATTCGTATGCCTATATTGAATTTGGCTTATATTAAAGTATTTGTATAAGACTATATAGTTTAACCCTAATTTAATTAATTTAAATAAATCGTTAATCTCGTGTTAGGTTTATATTGTACTCACAAGTAGTATAAAAATTTATCAACCTTAAAGTCCTGTGTTAAGTTTAAATTGTGTCAAGCCATTAATATATATATAAACCGATTGTATTAAATTTTCGAATAGTGAACAAAATTATTAGTTCTAAAATTTTGACCCATGAGTTGTAACGCACGTTGAGGATATGCATGATTAAAGAACTTAAAAGGCACAAAAGAAAAAAGAAAAAAGAGGAATGGCCTAAACGAAAAAGGCGGCGACTGATTGAGAACTTAAAAGAAACAAAAAGATGATTAATTATGAACTTAAAGACAAAAAAGAAAAAAGAAGAAAGAAGAATGGCCTAGAACGATAAACGCGGCGACCGACGATTGGGTTTGTCGGTCAGCACGTTCAATGGCCTGCAGTATAGTCAATTAGCGGACGGTGATAAGGGACACCTAAGCCCCATCTGACATCAAAACAACCTTAATTAGTCGAATGAAAACTATGATCCAGACCCCGGCCATATTATTGCTTAAAGATATCATCATCTGCCGGCATACCCATGGTTGATGATGAGGCCATGAAGGAAAACATTTAGATTCCAATTTAATTATTTAAAAAAAAAAACAAAACAAGACTAACCTGGTGAAATCCTTGTTCCTTGGTGAGAGGAACTCCAAGCTCCGCCATGCAAGCCTGAATCCGATCATCCGACCCAAACAAACCCGGGTACCTCTGTATACACCTATCCTGAATTTTCTCAAGCGCCTTTGCCAATGGATAGCTTATAGCAAACCCACCACCACCATACGCCATATTATATGAAAAATATTGTACGTTCTGTAAATGGCTCTCAGACGAGCTCCCTATATAATAGTACTGATTATGGTCGTACTTCTGCAAAACCCTGACTAAATTATCTGGGAAAAAAACTGTGTCATCGTCCCCCATCACAAACCACCTCACATCCTCCATGCCCAGCCTCAAAGTCTCCGATATTATGCGTGATATACGTATTGCGGACCTGTGGCCTTTTGGGTTCTTGTACTTGAACTTCCAAGTGTCGCCGGAGATCTTCAAAGGCGGTAAAGGTTGTTCATCGGGAAATTCGGCTTCCACATGCTCGTCTAACCAAACAATTCCACGCGTTTCATTGGGTCTCCACCATTGCTTGATGTAGCTTTTCCGTTTGCTAAAATGCTTGGCCGAGGCTGCGATGCCAAAAACTACGTGAGAGAGGTCTGTTTTTTCTGGGGATTTAGGAGTTGGCCCGGATGGGATTATGACAAGGCCGTCAGATTGGTGATGAGCGGTGAAAAATTGCTTGGTACAAGGATATGGATCATACACAAATGCTACTGAGTAAAAGATGAAGATGAGAGAGAGCAAGAAGAAAAAGTAGGGCATTGACTTTGGAAGAGACCCTGCGGTGGAAAAGTTTTCTGAACCTTTTGCATTGTTTTTCATGGTGGAAAAGTTTTCTGGGATTTGATTTGCATATACAGACAGTGAGGAAAGAAAGGAAGAAAAAAAACAAAACTGAAATATTGAATACCCTCTGATATCGTTGAAGCCTAATTTTACTCGCTCGCTCGATCTACGTACGTACCAGAAGTCAAAACCAGGGAGGCCGGAGAATAGAGGGAGGAGATGATGAGGTAATCGAGTTCTGTGAAGCCAGAGTAGCAGAGTCCCTCTAAAATAGAACTCCTTTTGAGTTGCCCAAAGTTGGATAACCTTTCTAGCTAGTTTGTCCTGGAAAGAGCAACTCAGAGAGTTTTAAGAGTACATATATAGTCTTAAGAGAGTTTGACAATTTAATCCCTTTCAGAGAATATATTTCTTATATATATTGAAATGAAATGTATTGAAATTATTCTCCTACCATATATTGAAAGAAAAGATAATTAAATGAAAAAATAAATACAATAATATAAATAAAAGAAAATAGAGGCAAAAGATTTTACATGGTTCCGTCTATCCGCATGATAAATCTCTAAGACTGCATTATTGCTCTTATTCACTTTATGATGTTATAATACAAAATATTCGTATTTAATTATGGGATAATTGGGTAGATACATTTGATAATCAAATTGATTGGAGTTGATTACCATCTAACCTCATTACAATCAATCTTATAAAAGGTAAGTAACGTACACCATCGTATATTCTCGTACTATATCCGATTATAATTATATTGAAAATAATTTCAATATATTTTCTTTTAATATAGGAAATATATTATCTAATAATCCCTACTTAATTAATTTAAAAAAAAAATCATATTTTTTGCTTAATCATTTTATCATTAATGAACGGGTATATTATCATGTCAATTTATAAATAATTTTATAGTAAAAATCGCAGCATCACTTGCCGCACTCAATCTATAATTGACATGGAACAAGTGTACAACCTCTAAAAGGCACTTGTTGGGAGTTTATAGACGAAGAGAAAATTAAATGAACTTCATTTTTTCACTTTCTTTTTCTCTTGTTTGACTATTATATCTTAGAATGTCTGTAAAATAATAGAATGAAAATATAAAATTTCCTTCATTCTTTCCTTTTCTTAGAAAATAAATTACAAGCAAATAAATATTGGTCGATTCCCACAATTCATTTCAATTCCATTAATTCCTCTCGATCGATATCCTCTAATCCAAACGAGTACAGGAGAGAGGTCATGAACAAGATTATAATTAGGGTTAAATACTTAGTTGCCCCGTGTGATTTGCAACCTTTATTTTTTGCCCCTTGACTTTTACTTTTTATCATAGGAGGTACCTGTAGTATGGGAAAATATGGAAACAGTACCTCCGTCCATTTTTTCATCCAAAACTAACGTCCAGCCATGTCATCCTACAAGTGTTGACGCACATGCGCAACACATGTCCCTATGGTATACCTCAGCGCTGACGTAGCTATCATTCTTTTTCTTTTTTTTAATGATTTCTTTTATATATATTAAAAAAAATTATGAGCCACCCCCATGGCCCTTAGGGGTGGTTCGGTCACCTCCAAGGACCAAAACGGGGTGGCTCAGCCACCCCAAGACCCGTGGCCCATGGGGGTGGTTCGGCCACCCTCAAGGGCTAAAGTGAGAAAAAAAACACAAATTATGTTCCTATTATGCTCGCAAGTAGTGTCAAAAATTGTCGATTCTAAAGTCATGTGTTAGATTTGAATTGTGTCATGCCATTGATATATATATATATATAGTACAAAATATATTGATTTTATTTTATTTTATTTTTTGACATATCCACATAAAAGGAGGAGGGAGGATTCAAACTAGTAATCTCCGCTTCATGAGGTGTGATCCCCAGCCGATTGAGCTACCCCTTGAGGACAAAAATATATTAATTGTATACTATATATATTATTTTAAAGATTTCTTTAAAAAAAAAAATTGTTGGCCACCCCCAATGGCCAAAACCTAATTTGTGTTTTTCTTGGTGTTTTCGCAAGACTTTAGCTGGATGGCATGACTCTTGAAGCTAATATTCTCTTGCTCATTTTGTTAGAACAGCTCACTTTAACTAACACAGTAGCCCACTCATTTTTATACAAAACACATTATGCTAAATGTAACACAAAACAAATAAAACGCATATTTTCTAAACTTTTCTAAACCCTATTTTTTGTTATCTTTGCCACACATCATTAGGAAATCGAGCTTTGCTAGGTGTGTGACTCCTTGAGTCCACACCTGTTTTCTTTCAATACACTACTTTACTAAATCCCTTTCATTTATTTTGAACAAAACATATGCAACTCGTAAAATATTAAAGGAAAAAAATTTGACAATGAACCTATCGTTCTAAATAAGATTAAACTAATTAAAGAGATGATAAAAAGGAATGGCGAAGGGCCAAAAAAATTTCTTATTAGGGGCTAATAGGCGATAAAAAAAAAAAAAAAAAAAAAATCTTATAATTTTATTTTTTTTCACCTTCAATTTTTTCCTTCTTGAGAGTTGGAGGGGGTGGGGAGCATGGCCGGCATGGACCCTACCGGCCCGCCGTGCCATCCTGCTGATCCTCTAGTCAACATGGTCTCCTGCTCTTCCCGTTTCAATAAGGACAAAAAAAAATAAAAAAGATAAATAAAGATAAAAGGTCCCGGGACGGTCCCAAATTCATCTCACCACAATTGATCATCTTTTCAATCTTGGATCCTACTAAAAACCCACGGCATCCGACGGTCATCAAAGAATGTCACCTACAGAGAACGTGCTTCTCACGTAGACTTTGTCTCAAACTTTATTATGGACAAAGTTTTTGCGTTACATCTATCTTTTAAAACACGAATATTTTTAATAGATCACAATATATATATATATATATATATATATATATATATATATATATATATATATATTATTTTTAAAGAAAAAATTTGCATACCTTTCAAAATACCACCCAAATTACAAAAACAAATTGAAATAAATAATATCTATTTCATGATCAGAACTACAATTTCTTTCAAAAAGAACATATAGCATTACTCAAATAATAAACATATTTCAAAATTATAACATGCCGGCAGATGAAATGCAACTAATACAAAAAAGAAACAACATCAGAACCCACCGACTCCTCTATTGTTCCGGTGTACGGAGCCTTCGCAAGAGCCGTAGCCATTTGGCCAAATTGAGTGGTCGAGCAACTCATGTTTTATTGTTTTTTCATTTTTTGTTTAATTTTTATAAATTGTATTTTTGTCATTTAAAAATATTGACAATTTTTAGTAATTTGAGTAGAAATTTATCATTTGTGGACTTTTTTAAAATAAAATTAATAAGACCAATAGAATTTAAATTATATATGACACGTATTTTAAAAATAGATATCACAATGTCTTCGAAGCAAAAAAAAATGTCCTACATTTCCAGTTGGACCCCACCTCTGTTACTTAAATTCTAAAAATTACCATCTGTCCACACTCATATTCCCTTCTCCCGACCCCAACCTCCACCGGTGCTTTTTCCACCAATTCAGCCTGTCATTTCATTAGCTCTTCCTCCCTTATCCCCTCCCACCTCTCCCCAATCCCCGTTGAAAAGCTCTTTGGAAGCTTAATCTAAACCACCAATTAAAGCTTTTTCTTTAAAAAATTGTCTTGAACATTATTCCTACTAAATTTCGAATCTTTCATTCCATACCTTATTCTTTTCCGGACACAAGCTGTTCTCTTTCCTCATTTCCCATAAATTCACTTTCACATCTCTTTTTTTACATGCCCTATTGCACATGTGGTTTGGTGCTATTCTTTTTCACATTTGGATACTATTGCTTTAAATATTATTAACACGACAGATTGAGTTCTTATCATTCTCAATCCGAACTGCACAATTGGCATCCCTCAAGCAGAGACACATATGTTCCAAATATTTGCTGCCATATCATGCGACTACTTTTGGTTCATCAGGAATAAAGCTCATCATGATGGTTTTATCCTAAATGCTCTTATTATTTCATCTACTCTCAACAAGACTGTTCTGAAACACCACTCTGCATGGACAACCAAACTAGTTACTACCCCCGAAGTCTGGAAGCGTTATTCTCCTCCATTTTTCAATATCAAGTATGACACTGCCATTAGAGATTCCTTTTCGGCTCAAGATGCAATCTGTCGAGACTCAACTGGTTCTATTATACAGTGCATATCCCTTATCAGCTCACCCTATTCTGCAATTTATTGTGAGGCTATTGCTGCTCGCTTGGCAATTTCTTTAGACTTATTTTTCTTTATTTTATAAGGTGATTCGCTCAATGTCACATTGACACTTCAACAACCTAACATCACACAAGATTGGAGAATTGCTTCCACCATATCTACTATTCTCTCCACCATTTCACCAACAGCTAGCTAACTAGTCTTATTAATCGAAGTGCAAACTTTTGTACCTACCATATGGCAAATTGAGCCGCAACTATAATTCATTTTGGTTGCACTCCCATCCTTTATCCTTTATCCACATCTTTTCTTTCATGTCTTGAAAAAGTCTTCCCCTCCGCCTTCTATGTTTACTAGTTTTGTTTTTTGAGAAATGCTACACATTTCAAATTTTTTTTCTTTCTAAAATTTGGTTTTCAAATGATGTGTCACAATCTTTTATGATTTATCATTTTGAGAAATGTGTCATCATATTATGAGATTATGACACATCATTTGAGAACTAATTTTGGAGATAAAATTTTGGGAAATATAACATTTTCCTCGTTTTTTTTTTTTATTATTATTTTTACCTCCTAATTAATCAATGTGACCCTCGAGCAGTCGAGCTGTTCTACTTGGCGCTCTACGCAATCTCATTCACGTAGTATCGTAACCCAAAAGGAAAGCATAGCAGGTCAGTAACTCTAAAATTCCCTATTGCTCAAGGAAAAAGAAAAGCTATAAATTCCCTCTTATTTAAGCTCTGTTTGGACGCCGAGAAAACGTGTGAAACCAAATAAACGAAAGGAAAATGAAATAGAAATCTCGGTATTTTTTTTTTCTTTTTCTTTTTCGGTGTGTGCCGGGGAAGACTAATTTTTTTCTTTTATAGCTGATCTAGAATTAGTGGCTGTATTAGTTGGATTGAGCTGTTCACGTTCTGGAATCAAATGTGAAAGAAAACATTGGCTTCAAGCCTTCAAAGTTCTATTTTCTTTTCCTTTTCTTCAAATTCTCAGCATCCAAACAGGGGGTTTAGGGTTTATGTCTATAGGTGTTTAGTCTTCGTTGTTATGGTTTGAATGTCTGAATTGTAGTCTGAATCTTGTTGTATATAGAGCTTAGTTTTCTGGTATATTCTTTCCTTCATTTCCCAAACTAGGATTTAGGGTTTATTATAATGTTTCTTCATCATTGTTGGGGCTTGGATACTGATATTTATAACACCTAAATCTGGTTATATTTCATTGGTTCGTTGGATTTTTGATAGCGGAAAATAGTTTGCTGAATTAACTGCTGCACATTTACAATGTGCAGATTCAGATTCCATTATAAGCTCTGGGTTTCAGTTTAGTCCTTGACAGTTCATGTATATGATTTCAGAACTGTCTCTGTAAACTCCTCCGACGTACCAAGTTGCAATGATGGCTGGAGTAAGGTTTTCCATTTTAAGATCGCTGCGTAACTCTGTCAACCCCTTTTCGAAAATGCAATCATTTCCATCCTACAACTCTGGTATGAAACTTGTGAACTATGATAATCAGATTTATATCAGACCATTGCATGCTTTTGTGAATCACAATTACCACACAAAAGAATCAGAGTCTCCTGAAACGTTTACAGTTACCCATTCGAGAGCACTGCGTTCCCAGTCTCTTCTTTATACTCAATGTTACAACATCAAACCCATAACTGCATTTTCACCAACCCTGTCGAATTTGCACTACCGAAGTAATAGTCCTCTTATTTTTATCAGCCCCTTGTCAAATCAACGGTCATATTCATCATATTTTGGTAGCAAAGCTGATAAAGCCGGGGATCCAGGAGTTCCAGCTGCGTCTAGTGCAAGTGGAGTAGATACTAGTGACAGTGGCGTTTCTGGAAGTGAATTTGTAAATACAGTTAAAGATGCTTGGCAGATTATAGTAGATGCTGCAACTTATACTGGGCAAAAGGCTAAAGAAGCTTCTGATGAACTGACCCCCCATGTTCATCAGTTGCTTGATTCTCATCCCCATCTGAAAAATGTGATTATTCCAGTTGGTAGTACTGTGGCTGGTACTATATTGGCTTGGGCGGTTATGCCTAGGCTTTTGAGGAGATTTCACAAGTATGCCACACAAGGTCCTGCTGCTTTACTATCTGGAAGGGATCCTGGGGAGCAAATTCCATATGAGAAAAGTATTTGGGGTGCTTTGGAGGATCCAGTGCGATATCTAATTACCTTCATGGCATTTTCGCAGATGTTAGTGTTTCCAAGTTCTACATATGCCTCTTAGTAATATTTTGATTTTGATTTTGTATCATGTTTTCTGTTGTCTGGCACAATGATGATGACTTTGATTTGCAGTGCTGTAATGGTTGCACCAACCACTATAGCATCGCAGTACCTTGCACAGGCATGGAGGGGTGCAGTATTCTTTCGTTTGTATGGTTTTATACCGGTGGAAAACGAATATGTTTGATCGTGCACTGATACTCAGAGTTTAGTGGGGCTTGATAGGGAAAAGCTGCTCACGTTAGATAAACTTTCATCTGTTGGTCTATTCATGATTGGTGTAATGGCTTTAGCTGAGGCATGTGTGTTGCTGTGCAATCTATTCTGACTGTTGGTGGAATAGGAGGTGAGTGTTAGCTGCCAATATCTTTTTGGGTAAGTTAAGAATTATATCCAAAGAAAAAAAGCTGTACAAGAGCACATGTTAGCTGCCAATCTGGTATGCTCTTTGCCTTCATTTCATAAATGGTGATCTGGAGGATCTTATTGTGGAAAAAAAAAATCAGAATAAAATAAAATTCAACTTTTCAATGCTATTTCTTTTATGTCTCTTATACTTGATCGTTCAGTGCTTTGGAAATGCTAGAGCTAGCTCATTAATGTGTATATTGTAATCTTCAGGTTTTGCGGCACCTTTTTTTGTGGTTCTGATTAGTAAGTTACACAGGTACTTGGTAGGTTTTGAACCAATGACCTTAACCCTCCACCCTATTCTTAAGGCGGGAGGACATGCCATTTGAGCTAGTACTCATTGGTGTTTTGTGATGCTTTTTCTTTCTTCATCTCTGATGCATTCCAGCCATTACTGCACTCTAATTGGGTAGTTTTTGATACTTGACATCCCATGGAAAACTTAACCCTTTGATTGCTGTCTGTGATAGGCTTTGGTTCTCCAGATTACCATAAAATAGAAATAGAGAAAAAAGGAGGAATTTTTCACGTGGGATGCATTAATATTTCTTCTCTCTAATTAGTTAATTAAATCACATTTAATATTTATTCCTTTCAAATTGTTGGATTGTGCCTCTTCTCTTACCTGTCTTTCTGTATTGAAAAAAAAATTCTTGGTATGGTAATAGTTGTGTCATCTTGTTTAGAGGTTGCATAATATAAAATTACTTTCAGGGTCTTTGCCAGTATTTCTTAAAATCTAACTTTCATGTCCGTATATCTTTATGCAGGTATTGCTACTGCTTTTGCTGCCAGAGACATCCTTGGGAATGTACTCAGCGGGTTATCTCTGCAGTTTACGAAGCCATTTTCACTAGGAGATACAATAAAAGTATGTTGATTATCTTCTGTTCTTAGGTGCACATAGAACTGCTTGATCTCATTTAATTTATTTTAGATGGGCAAAATGTTTTCTCAAGCATGTCTTTGATGTGATTTTAGCAAGCACCATCCTTGGCTCCAATCAAT
>JAJPGS010002408.1:0-41799 GCA_028654335.1 Alnus rubra
ACTACTCACCCGAACTCGACTCGTTTACATCCCTATATACGCACCAAGTATAAAACTACCCTAAAATTTAAAATGTTATATTTCAGTTATTGGGAGGTACTATAATAAAATTTATTCCAACATGTCCGTACCATTTAAAAGCATGTGCTTACTATCATATGTAAAAATGACACATATTTTTATAGACTAATTTGAAGGAAGTTTCTCCAACATAGTTTGTAGGAAAACTTTATCGGTGACTTTTTTTAGCAATGTCACTCATAAAAAGTGTGACAAAATTGAGCTTTGGGTGTAGATTGTTTGCTATGAAGATGTTTTGAAGCAACTGAGTGTTATCAACTTTATGGTTTCGAAGCCACACACACATTCAGATAATAGGAGTATACGTGGCTTCGTCCTAATTAGATCCTCGAGACACCGTGCAAAGTACTCTCTCGATACAGGTCGGATAAACTTTACTATTTTCTTTTCAAAATTGTATTAATATAGGGTTATTAACAGGGTTTTTTCTTTTCTATTTTTTTATTCTTTCTAATTTTGCTTTTCTATTGAAGGGTAGTAAAGTTTTACCCTTTAGATTCTAACATAAACGCTTTCTTTCATCCATAGAAGCAGGAGAAAGCTAGACCCTTTCAACTATATATCTAATAAGGACATAAATTTTTACAATTGATTTGTAGGAAATTTCATACAAGTCACAAATAGTATTGACATGTGTCGTAAACATGTGAAAAACATGTGTTTCTCACATGTTTAAATGACACATGTCACTCTTATATGTGGGTTGTATGAAATTTCCTACAAATCAGTTTGTAGGAGATTAATTTCTATCTATCTAACAATACTAATCTAAAATACTAAATCATGCAAATCAAGCAATTACAATTTCAACCATACATAACAATAGTATTTAAAATTAAATAATAAAAAATCATACCTATTCTTTGTTAAGATGGTCTAAAATTGACACTATTTATATGTCATCCATCCATGCAAATAGTGGCAACAAAATAATACCCAAGAGCAGTAATTTTTCAAAAGTTGAATGATGGCAAAAGTGAGATTTCAGCCGTTTTTCTTTATTGTTGTTGCCATGATACTTCTCTCAGACTGCAGGCAAGTGGTGAGTGAAGACGCGATAAAATGTTGCTTTGACAATCACATTGGCAGTTGCGTTCCAGGCCAGGATGATGATCGGTGCAACCAAATGTGCCTGAATAATTGTACCAAAGGAGGTTTTTGCAAGGTTTTCAACAGGCCCGCTCCAAATCATTATTGTCATTGTTACTGTTGATTAATCTATATAATTAATAGCTTCTGTCAAACAATAAGGAGACTAAAAGTTTCTCCAATTAAATCACCGGCTATGAATTTCCTCTTATGATCATGTCTACATGCTGTAGACGTACTATCTCATGCCATATTGTACCTAGATAAAAAAAAGGATGATATATATATCAATAATTTAATATATTTACCGGTTATTATATGTGGTTATTGTTCATTTTTGTTAATTCGTTTTGATTGTTTTGAACTATCATTAATTTAATATGTCTGCTTATTATATGATCCATGTACCGGTAATATATGTTTGTTACTTTGTTTCCTGTTACGAAGACAAACACATTAACAAATAATTCATAACACAGAACAATTTTTGAAAAATAAACAATAGTTTCATATTTACGTCATATCAAAATACGTTTTTAACAAATATATGTTAGGGTAAATAAACACCCAATGCTCAAAGATAAACAAGCAATCAAAAGAACATAAGAATTTACGTGGTTAACCGCTAAGGGCTTCGTTCACAGAATTATAGCAGATTTTACAATCATGAAAAAAAAAAATACAGGAGACTTTTACAATACAGAGATGTTGATTAAACTATTTAACTCTTAATCTCAAAAAACCTCTCTGAAGAACGTCTATAGAAAACCTTTTATAGAAATCCTTGTAAACAACTTCTAGTTTTTCTACAATTTTCTCATACCCCCAAAGTCTTATAACATGTTCTTTAATAGAAAATCGGAGTATCTAGTGTTATTTTAGATGGCGGCGTCTGGACACTCTACTTGGCTATTCGGACACTACTAGGGTTTCATAGCTTGTTGCTTCGCCTATCCGGACATACCAACACACTGTCCGGACATGTTGAAACTTGGGCATTCCTATAGTTTTTGTCTGAATAGGTTATGCTGCTCGTCCGGATGCTCCTTGGATCTGGCGTCCCTTGGAACTCTTTTCCGAACATGTTATGCTGCCTGTTCGAACAAACTTGATCTAGCTGGTCTTCTATGGCTTTCGTTCAAAGGGTTTCTTCTTCATGTCTAGACACACTCACCTCTACTAGTTTTTAGGGCTCCTATCAGGACGATCTCTTCTGTCCGTCCGGACCAGTCTCCACAAACACTAACAATATATCATATCTTGTCCTTGAAACTATTGCTATATTCTTATAAATATTGGGAATATATTCAATGGCAATTTTTATTATCATATTAGATAATAAACACTTTATAAAGTAGATGTATGCATGTGGTAAATCGAAATGTCACAAAACGCGGAACTTAACTTTAACAATTGCTTGTGAGATGTTTGGGTGCATTGTTTTTAAAAAACAAATTCTATTTGTATTTATAATTTTTTAAAACAAATAACATTTTATCAAGTTTTTCCAATTTTGTCTCAAGAAGTAAAACCATCCAAACATCTTTTTTAACTTTATTTTGCCTCAGAATCCGTATAATAATTATAGTTAAATTTAGATTTTAATACAGTAATTTTCTTTGATTTATTTCTTCCGACACAGGATTAGGCCGGTGGGTTGCTTTCGTTATAGCCTTATAGGCTTTTGAATTTTGCTATGAGCATGTGAATGCGATGAGAAATTGTTCACAAAATAAGTGGTTTCCTGCACTCCTCTCTCTTTCTTTCTTTCTTTTCCTTATTCTGAGTACTGATTTTTGTTAATTGTGTCCAATTTTCATTAAATAATGTCAATTTTCAAAATACCAAAAGTGTATAAATTTTTTTTCCAAGACTTAGATATGGGTAGTTTTGTGTTAAATCCTGATCACCAACACCTAAATCTATAGATTTTTTTTTTTTTTTTTAATAAAAAAATGAGGGGTATTTTAAAATTTTGACACCGATCTGTTTGATTTAACAAAAAATTGTAACGGATGAATAAAATTGAAAAAAATTAAAAGGAGGTTACATTAAAGCTGTCCTTTTATGTCACGTTCCTTTGGAAGAGGAATATTCAATACTGATATCCTATTAACCAGGTCCAATAGTTCCATTTCTTCCTGCACCAAAGAAGAGTCAATTTTCTCGAGCCCAAAAACTGTGCCGCACTTAGTAAATGGTATTTATTTCTTTTATTATATTTAGAAAACATCTCAAAAAGGCAATTTAGAAAGTTATTCGTGTTTTCTTAAGGGATAATTGCACCGTTGGTCCCTGTGGTATACCATAATTATTTTTCACTCCCTATGGTTTAAAAAGTTCACTGGAGGTCCTCGTGATATGCAATAATTACAAATCGATCCCTGGCGTCAAATTCTGTTAAAATTTTTAACAGATTCCGTCAAATGCCACGTCAGCGCCACGTGTCGCCAATAAGATGGCGACACGTGTCTATCGTAATAAAAAATATAAATTTATTAAAAAATAAATAAAAATACTTATTTTTTTATAAAAAAAATTCAAAAAAAATTCAAAAAAAAAAAACAAAAAAAAAAAAGCTGAAGGGGTGGCCTGGCCACCCCTTTTGGTCTCTTTCCCATTTTTGTTTTTTTCTTTTTTTTTCTTTTTAGAAAAAATAAGTATTATTTATTTATTTTTTAATAAATTTATATTATTTTATTAAAATTAGACATGTCAGCGCCACGTGTCACCAATAAGATGACGACACGTGGCGCTGACATGGCATTTGACGGAATCTGTTAAAAATTTTAACAGAATTTGACGCTAGGGATCGATTTGTAATTATTGCATATCACGAGGACCTCCAGTGAACTTTTTAAACCATAGGGAGTGAAAAATAATTATGGTATACCACAGGGACCAACGGTGCAATTATCCATTTTCTTAATGTGTAACATTTGGAGAGAAAGAAATTGGCCCCTTATTGAGGATTGCAAGTCGTAACTGCTTTCTCAAAAATCTGTTTTTTTTTTTTCTGAGATCTCTTTTGGATTTGACTGTTGTACATGTTTCTAACTTTGTCTCAGTGGTTTTGGTAGATCTAATTAATTTTTTAGATTGTAGACGCCTATAGGGTGTTTGGCTCTCTTGTATACATTTTGTGTAAGAGAGCTTTGCTTTTTCTTTTTTCCTTTTTTTTTTTTTTTTTTTTTTTCAATAAAATTATTATTCATAAATCGATCTTATTTGAGCGAAGATGGATGCAACCTAAGTATACATAAATTAAGTATACAAGAGAAACAACGTAGAGAGAGGGAAAGAAACACATACTAGGTAATGGTAGCTTTGATTTGAATTGTTAAAAAGAGCATTAAGCTTGTTTCATTGTTAAAGGCAGTTTAATGAGCTTTTTGATCTATGTTAGTTATGTGAGAGGCTATCATGATAAAAGCTGGTTTCCATGTTTTTATAAACATTTGACTTTAATTCGTATGAGGCCTTGGTGCTGGTTCAAGTCGTTTCCCCAATTAAGTATGCCCTTTTTTATTTTCCTTTTGAATAGAAGAAGGGGTGCAACAGAAGGACTTTCTATGAGATTTTTCCCTTCTTATGGGGATCAATAAGCTTGCATAAGCTGTTGCAAGTTGATGGGTGATATATGGATAATTTTGACAGACTAGTTTTTGTGACTTGAATAATGGTAAACAAATTGAAGCCCATTTTGAAGTTTGCTTTTTTGTGCCTAGAAGACAGGTTGAAGGTTACACTTTTCATTAACTGGACTTAACGACAGAATCTAGTTGGATTTATCTTGCCTGATAATGGGTGGATATGGAGTAATGCTACGAACTATACTTATATCCTTCTAAAGTTAACGTGACTTTTAAAATTAACATTAGATTCAGAATGAATTATTATTGAATTTTGATTTAATGATGATTTTAAAAGTGATATCAACTATATGAAGATAAAATGATAGTACGTAGCGTTACTCGTGGATATGACCCTCCATTGTTTATCAGCATGTCCTTTGGTCTCTGCATTGGTCTAGTCCATGATTCTATCTGTTTGCTCTCTATTCACTCTGGCTGATGTCTGCTTTCATTATCAGGTCAAATACACATTTAGAAGGGGAATTTAAGGACTATAATTGTTTTCATTAATTAAGTTCCTGTGTGTCAAGGCAGGATCTGTTAAATTGGATTGAAAGTATGTCAATACCAATTGGGTTGACTCAAAATTTGATGATTATTTTGCAAGTCTTCTACTTTCAGCATCTACAGTGTCTTATACTATGCAGTCTTTCTCGTGTGCTGTTGCAGGCACCCAAAAATAAAATCTTACTTCTAAAAATATAAATGTAGTAGTGCAAGTAAGGGTCGATCCCACGAAAAGTGATTAGTCGAATTTTATGCTATGTGATCAAGGATGGGGGGTTTTGAATATGAAAATAAAAATAACTAATAAATAATTAAAATATAAAGGAAAAGAACAAACATTGGTCTTAGTCAACTTCCACCATCGGAATCTGTCAATTGATCATCGATGCAAATATATATCAATTCATACTTTGAATATTCACCGTTGGAACTGTTTTCCTATCTCTCCTTAGTAGTAGTTAATTAGAGTTAGACGCGCTCTAATTAACCCTAACTACTAAACAACCTAAGACACGCGTTATAGGTTTAATCTAGTAGCATCCTTAAGAATTAGAGAGATCGATGAAGCGAAACAACACAAGCCACGCGGTTGCATTTAATTTTGTCCGATGTTCTTCCTAAGATTTAATAATTGCTTAGACGCGGCAAATCATTAAACCTTAGTTGCTTCACAGATTGGAGGGATCAAATAATTACGGATTTGATATCCAACCTAGCAATAGATTGCAACGAATAATAAACTAGTAGGCCTCCTAGGATTCAATGATCGCCGGCCAGGTAAAATCGCAGAATTGAAGCAAATCATTAAATCTCAGTTGCTTCACTGATTGGAAGGATCAAACAATTATGGTTTGATATCCAATGCAGTAGATTGCAACGAATAACAAACTAGTTGGCTTCCTAATTAATTAAACGAGATAATCATGAAAATAAGAATAGAAGAACATCTGATACTCAAAGCATAAATCGAACAATAAAAACAAATTAGATCTTACAGTTTTATTGATTCCGAGGCTTTCGTTTCCTTCGACCAAAGTTTAGAGAAGATGGAAGATAGAAAATGGAAGATGTAAGATTGGAGATTGGAGATGTGTGTTGTGTGTGTCATGGTTCCCCCCTTTTATACACGTTTCATCCCATATGCTAGAAGCCTAGGAAATCTCCTAAAGAAAGATATTGTAAATACTATCCTAAAATAACAATACACAAATCTACTAATTAAGGAAAATATTAGGATAACTAGGAAGGTGATGTTTTCAATGGGGACTTTTGTTGCCATATGTTTTATCGATTATTTCTTTGTTTAAGTCTCCACAAATCTGCCAAGTATGGAGAGAACGTCAATTTGCTTTGTCATGAAAAGAGATGCTCCTTTCATGTTGTCTTCTTCCACGTGGTCCCCACAAATATCTTCTTTATTTTCTTGGTCCTCCGCGCATCTTTTCCTTCCTTTTCTTCCTTTTGCTTGACTTTTTATTTGTTGTTTGGCTTGGCTTGATTGGTTGATTGTGAAAAGGTTCAACAAAGCTTCTTTCAAATCTGAAAACTTCCGTAAATAAACCGCATCAGATCCACATCAGAATGTCAACTTCAAGCTTGATTTCGACCTTGATTCGTTTAGTATCTCTCAAAACGTAAAACATAAAAGTTGTATATCTTTTTCTTGGAGTTCCACAGCATCTTGAATCATCTCAATCGGATCTTTGATGAGAGAGTTATATCCAGATTACAAAGTGATGTCGAAACTGTCCAAAATCGCCCAATTAGCTTTGTTTTGCAATTAATGCCTCCATTTGTATCCTAAATCAAAATATAAGAATAATGAGTACATTTAGGCATTAAATAAGTATAAGAGATTAAATATTAAAGAAAAAAATATAACATTTTACATTCTCATCACTTTCTTAAGACCATTTTAGCTGAAGCAGCCTTACCCCAGTTTAGTTGGTTGCATACAGAGTCCTTTTAGCTTTGTTTTTACCCATCCTGCTCTAGCCTTTAAGATGAAGACATGGAATCCACTGAATAGCTTTGGCGTAATTAATGGGTGATTTTTACATGGGGATCCATGACTCTGCTTTCTTGGGTGTCTTTTATAACAGCTCATGCCGAAGAGAGTCTTTTCCACCTTCGTAGATAGGCCAGGTCTGCAGGCGATGCCCAAGCTTGGGTATTGTTTTGGTTTAAAGTCTAATTCGTCATTTTTTTTCTTTCTTTCTTTCTTCTGAGATGCAACATGAAAGGGGGGAGGGGACTAAGAGTACAACAACAATGACATAAAAAAGGTTGGGCAACCAAACAATAAGGCCCGAACCAACCTACCCAGTGCAGGTAAATAGAAAATAAAAAGAAATGTGTTAGATAAATGATACAACCTTATGAATTTTTGGCAAAAAAGACAAGAAAACTGGTCCGCTGCAGCATCACACTGAGATTAGAATTGTAGTGGTAAGGAGGGCGCTGAGGGAGGCTGGAACGAAGCCATCGGCAGGAGGCAAAAACAAAAAAGTCTCCACCACTGGGATAAACCTAATGCATACAGGGAGACAAATAGCCACAAAATAAAACAACATAAGAACAATACAGGGAAATACAAGAGCACAACAAAAAACCCACAAAACAGAATTGCCAACGGAGGAGCGGCAGGGGTGGGGGGAAGTTGAGACGTCGATGGAGACGGTGGAGCGGTGCATGACAGGCTAGGACTGTAGAAGGAAAATAAATCAAGCTTGAGAAATCCGATGTGGAAACCTTGGTAGTGTCGACAAACGATGCGGTGGAGGAAGCGGATGAGAAGGTGATGTTTAGATGGACTGCATTTATTTTTTATTTTTTAACATGTCCACACAAAAGAGAGAATGAGGATTCGAACTAGTGACTTCAACTTTATAAGGCGTGATTCCCAGCCAATTAAGCTACCATTTGAGGATGATAGACTGAATTTAACCAACGTTAAACAACGACAAAAGTTAAAAAAACAAAAAGGGAAAAAAAAAAAAAAAAAAAAAAAAAACAAAGAAAGCTATTTGTTCACAATTTACTGACCCTAAAACATCTTTTATATATATATATATAAAAAGATTTTGGTTCTTTTTTAACCTAAAACATCTTTTATATATATATATATATATATATATGAGAGAGAGAGAGATTTTGGTTCCTTTTAACGTACTTTTTATTAACCTTGTTAGTGAAGTTTTTGCACAGTTATTGAACATAACATATATGAACCCAAGTATAAAACTACTCTAAAATTCAAAATGTTAAATTTAAGTTATTGGGAGGTAATATAATAAAATTTATGGGTAATTACATTTTCCTCCCATCAACTATTAAAAAATGCGCGATACTCCTACAAACTACCAATTCAATCAAAATGGAGTATCCAACTACAAACTTTACACATTTTGCCCTCTTCTGTTAGTTAGACCCGTTAACATGGACGGAATATGCCAGTTTTGGACATTAATTTTGATTAAAAGACAAAAATGCCCTCAATTGATAAAAAAAAAAAACAATTTGGTTTAAATTTATTAAAAAAAAATATTAAAACTAATATATTTAATTAAAAAAAGAAAAAGAAAAAGGAAAGCTTTGGGGGAGGGGGTGGCGCGCAAGCTACCCCCAAAGGTGGCTCACCTCTGGGGTGGCCGCGCGGCCCCCCAGGTTGCGGGGTGGTCGTGAGCCACCCTAGAGGTGATCGGACCCTCCTCTGGGGGTGGCTCATGGGCCACCCCCTCCACCTAAGGGTTTATCTATATATATATATTTGGTTTAGGTCGATGGCATTTAGGTCATTTTTTGAAATTGAATTAAGGTATTTAAGTCTTTGCACGAGTTAGGCTGACAAAAAGGGGTAAAACATGTAATTGTGATAGTTGAATGCTCTTTTTTAGTCGAGTTGGTAGTTCATAGGGGCATTGCGTATTTTTTGATAGTTGATGAGAAAAAAGGTAATTACCTCTAAAATTTATTCTAGCATATCCGTACTATATATTTAAAAGCATGTGCTTATTATCATATGTAAAAACGACATATAACATTTTTATAAACTAGTTTGAAGGAAGTTTTTTTAACCTAGTTTGTGAGAAAACTCTGTAAGTGACTTTTTTTTTTTTTGCAATGTAACTCATAAAAGGTGTGACAAAATTGGGCTTTTGGTGTAGATTGTTTGCTATGTAGATGTTTTGAAGCAGCTGGGTGTTATCATCTTTATAGCTTCGAAGCCACACGGCATACACACATTCGGATAATAGGAGTATATATGGCTTCGCCTTATTTAGATCCTCGAGACACCGTGCAAAGCACTTCCTTTATACTAGTTGGATAAACTTTACTATTTTCTTTTTAAGGTTGTATTAATATAGGGTTATTAACAGGGTTTTTTCTTTTCTATTTTTTTTTTTTCTCTTTTCTAATTTTACTTTTCTATTGAAGGGTAGTAAAGTTGTACCCTTTGGATTCTAACATATACGCTTTCTATCATCCATAGAAGCAGGAGAAAGCTAGACCACCATATATCTAATAAGGACAGAAATTTCTTACAAACTGGTTTGTAGGAAATTTTATACAACTCACATATAAGATTGATATGTGTTCCTTGGTATGTGAGAAACACAAGTTATTTTAATAGCAAGCGCTTTTCACATGCTTTTTTAATAGCATTAATAAAAAAAAACATGTATTCCTTATATGTTTAAATGACATATGTTACTCTTATATGTGAGTTGTATGAAGTTTCTTATAAACCGATTCGTAGGAAATTTTTATCCATCTAACAATATTAATCTAAAAATACTAAATCATACCAAATCAAGCAATTACAGTTTCAACCATACATAAGAATAGCATTTAAAATTAAATAATAAAAAAATCATACCTATTCTTTGTTAAGATGGTCTAAAATTGACACTATTTATATGTCATACCATCAATGCAAATAGTGGCAACAAAATAATACCCAAGAGCAGTAGTTTTTCCAAAGTTGAATGATGGCAAAAGTGAGATTTCAGCCGTTTTTCTTTATTGTTGTTGCCATAATACTTCTCTCAGACTGCAGGCAAGTGGTGAGTGAAGACGCGATAAAATGTTGCTTTGACAATCACATTGGCAGTTGCGTTCCAGGCCAGGATGATGATCGGTGCAACCAAATGTGCTTGAATAATTGTACAAAAGGAGGTTTTTGCAAGGTTTTCAACAGGCCAGCTCCAAATCATTATTGTCATTGTTATTGTTGATTAAGCTAATTAATTAATAGCTTCTGGCCAACAATAAGGAGACTAAAAGTTTCTCCAATTAAATCACTGGCTATGAATTTCCTCTTATGATCGATCATGTCTACATGCTGTAGACGTACTTTCTCATGCCATATTGTACCTAGATAAAAAAAAAGAAAAAAGGATGATATATATATCAATAATTTAAATATATTTACCGGTTATTATATGTGGTTATTGTTCATTTTTGTTAATTTGTTTTGATTGTTTTGAACTATCATTAATTTAATATGTCCCGCTTATCATATGATCCATGTACCGGTAATATATGTTTGTTACTTTGTTTCCTGTTACGAAGACAAACGCATTAACAAATAATTCATAACACAGAACAATTTTTGAAAAATAAAAAATAGTTGTTTCATATTTACGTCATATCAAAACACATTTTTAACAAATATATGTTAGGTTAAATAAATTAAACACCCAATTCCCTCCTAGATCCGTGAGATGCGAATAAGAAGTATATATGCGAATATATGTCTGAACCCTCGTTTGAGCAATATTGGTTCTAAGTGCCCTCTCACATGAGTTTGTGCATTGTAATTGATGGGTTATGTCACTAGCCAGATAAGTTTCTTTGAAAGATTGATGGGTTTTGTGACTCCAGCTTGTCTTATTTTATGGGCTACTTTTAAAGTTATTATGGTGAAATAAATAGGAAAATAGACCCAGCCTAGTTTGTTTTCTTATAGATATATTGTCAACAGCCCTTTTTTTTTTTTTTTTTTTTTTCTTAAAAAAAAATATCAGTTGACGATCGATGGATGTGGCCAATTCAGGTGGATTCTGTTGACAATTATTTTATGAAAATTTATGTTTTTTTTTTTTTTTTTTTTCTAATTTTAATATTTCAACTTTTCTTATATTTTTTAATTACAATTTGTCCTACATTGAAAAGCTATGAGTTTTTTTTTTTTTTTTTTTTTGTACTTTATAAGCATTTATCTTACTCTTATATTAGATTGCATTTTGGGTACACACAACTATTTGTTGCTTTAGACGCACTCAACATGTGCGCATCGTCGCACACGAGCCACGAACTTTTTATTCACGTGTGCATTTTTCTGACGTTTACAATTGCTATTCTAATACTTCATATATATATATTCAACGGTCATAATCTGCCTTTTAAACAGTCTGAAACTGTTATAAACTGCTTCTGTAAGTTATAAAATATATTTTCGACATATTTGATGAAATCTTTTTTCTTCTCTTATTCTTCACTGCTATTACATAATTTATAATTTGGAGTAGTGTTTAATCTCAAAAAACCTCTGAAGAACGTCTATAGAAAACCTTTTATAGAAATCCTTGTAAACAACTTCTAGTTTTTCTACAATTTTCTCATGCTCCCAAAGTCTTATAACATGTTCTTTAATAGAAAATCAGAGTATCTAGTATTATTTTAGATGGCAGCGTCTGGACACTCTACTTGGCTATTCGGACGCTACTAGGGTTCCATAGCTTGTTGCTTCACCTGTCTGGACATACCAACACACTGTCTGGACATGTTGAAACTTGGGCACTCCCTATAGTTTTTTTCGGGATAGGTTATGCTGCTCGTCCGGATGCTCCTTGGATCTGGCGTCCCTTGGAATTCCTTTCTGAACATATTATGTTGCCTGTTCGGACAAACTTGATCTAGCTGGTCTTCTATGGCTTTCGTTCAAAGGGTTTCTTCTTCATGTCTAGACAAACTCACACCTACTAGTTTTTAGGGCTCCTATTAGGACGATCTCTTCTGTCCGTCCGGACCAGTCTCCACGAACACTAACAATATATCATATCTTGTCCCTGAAACTATTGTTATATTCTTTATAAATATTGGGAATATATTCAATGGCAATTTTTACTGTCATATTAGATAATCAACACTTTATAAAGTAGATGTATTCATGTGGTAAATCAAAATGTCACTAAACGCGGAACTTAACTTTAACAATTGCTTGTGAGATGTTTGGATGCATTATTTTTAAAAAACAAATTCTATTCGTATTCATAATTTTTTAAAAACAAATATAATTTTATTAAATGTTTTCTAATTTTGTTTCAGAAGTCAAATCATCCAAACATCTTTTTCAACTTTATTTTATCTCAGAATTCGTATAATAAATTATAATTAAATTTAAATTTTAAAAATTCGATCGAAATCAATCAATGCAGTAATTTTCTTGATTTAATTCTTCCGATAGAGGATTAGGCCTGTGGGTCGCTTTCGTTATAGCCTTACAGGCTTTTGAATTTTGCTATGAACATGTGAATGCGATGGGAAATTGTTCACAAAATAAGTGGTTTCCTGCACTCCTCTTTCTTTCTTTTCCTTATTCTGGGTACTGATTTTTGTTAACTGTGTCCAATTTTCATTAAATAATGTTAAAATTTTCAAAATACCAAAAGTTTATAAATTTTTTTCAAAGACTTAGATACGGGTAGTTTTGTGTTAAATCCTGATCACAAACACCTAAATCCATAGATTTTTTTTTTTTTTAATAAAAAAATAGGGATATTTTAAGAATTTTGACATTAATCTGTTTGATTTAATGAAAAATTGTAACGGATGGGTAAAATTGAAAAAAATTAAAAGATGATTACATTAAATTAAAACTTTTTAAATTTTATGGTTATGATCGTAAAAATGATAAAAGATTAAGGGTGTTTAAGTGAAATTTTTCTTAAATTTAATTATTTAATTAATATTTTAATGTAAAGAAATTAATCACGCCGACAGTTCTGTCTGGATGCCATTTTTTGGGGGACAATTGAATTCCACTGATGTTCGGTGGCCCTGTTGTAATAAGCTATCCTTTTTTGGGGGACAATTGAATTCCACTGACTTTATGTCACGTTCCTAATTTGGAAGAGGAAGAGTCAATTTTCTCGAGCCCAAAAAGTACTGTGCCGTACAGCACTTAGTGAATGGTATTTATTTCTTTTGTTATGTTGTTTTATCTACTCATACTTGTGCATGTAAAATGCCATAAACGGGTATTACTATTTATCTAGACACTTTTCATTTTCACACTACATATTCGTTGAAGTAACATTAAAAATTATTATTAAATTTTAAATTGAATTCAATATAAAATGTCTTATAGTAGTATGAAAGCAACAACGATCCTAGCCAATATAAAAATCACAATCAAAGTCAATAAGGGAATTAAGCCACTTCCTCCCCATAACATATCTTATAAATGTTGTTAACTTGTTGATATGAATCATATGATTATTACATAATTTACATTATATATATAAGGAAGAAATATTGTGCCGTCTCAGTATATCAATTAATTTATACAATTTAGTATCATATAATTTGTTATAACTTGTATCATATGTTGATTCAACTATCATTGGATACTTAATAGTTACATCATTTAAGATATGACCATATGATTAACTTTTATCATTAGATTATATATTAAATAGATAATTATAGATATAATTATATAAGTTATTTTTATTAATTAATATATATACATATATTTATTAATTAAAATGTATATATATAAATATATACGAGCCGTGTTAATAAGCGAGCTGAGCCCTTATATGAATATGTTTGCGAATTTTAAACTAGCGAGTCGAATTTTATACGAGTATATATCATTTAATAATTGAGTATATTTTTCGTGTTCACGAATGATTCATTTAATAATCGAGACGCACACGAGTTGAACTTTATCGAGCCGAGCTCGACCGAGCTTACAAGTAACTTTGTTTGTTTGCATTCTTAATTACCCACGACCACTATCAAAAAAGAGAGGGAACGGCCGCATGACCACCCTTTTCTCTTCCGTTGGAATGGGGCTGCAATACTAATATAAAGAATTGAGATTACCTTCTACCTCCAAAAAGGTTTCATGCATACATGCATAAACGATGATGCTTGGGTAGGATATAATTTAAAATAAAATCTAAAAACATATAATTTCTAGCAACTGATTTATGACTAAATATTTAAATTATTATATAAAAGCATAGTGTATTATTTAACAATTACGAGGAAGGCTAGAGTTTTTTTTAGTGTTCTTCTGGTGTTTATCTGGAAGGATATAAATGTAATAAAAAAATTACATTTATATCTTTTTGGATGACATGAATGCAGTTTTTTTGTTTTTTTTTTTTTTTTAATTTTTGATTATATTTATATCCTTCAAAATAGACAAAAAAAAAAAAAAAAAAAAAGCTCTAATATATCTCAACAATTATATATAAAATAACTGAAAACGACAATAAAAATACATATCGTCAACGGTCAAAAGAAAGGGGCGGGCCACGTTTGGCTCAACCCAAACGTTCATCCCTGAAGTTTCATATATTTTAAGATCAACCGTAACTAAAAGATGTTTATTTATTTATTTTTATTTTTTAAATCTTGTGATAAACGTGCAACTAAATAATTATTCCCTTGGAGCACATCTTTAATTAATAATTTTTCCCTTGAGTGTTTTCCTCGTGATAAAATTACAACAACAGTATCTGTTGGCCCACCACTGAATCTATGTGTGGTGTATATAAGCAGATAAGATTTCTATGTTTCTTCAATCACTTTCTCATCATGTTCACGTACATGAGAATACCATCCAGCTTTCCGATGGAAATAACGTTTTCCTCAGCTTCCTCCACCTCATGTTTCCTTACGCCTAACTGCCCAACGAGTGTAGTTTCGCCACAGCGCAGATCAAGAAGAAGCCTGCCAATAATCCCGTCCGTCATGATCGTGTCAAAGCTCAATGAGTTAAAACAAGTTTATCCACGGCGATCAGCTCAGTACCATCCTAGCGTTTGGGACCTCAAACTCATTGAATCCTTAAGCACTCCCTATACTGTAAGTCCACTTGTTGTCATTTTCCTTTCGTATAGTCAGACAATCCCTCCACGATGTGCATGTAATTAATTAAGGTTGTCTTGCAGTATGAATTGTATGCCACCCGATTGGAGGAGTTGAAACGAAATGCTAAATTCTTGCTGACTTCCAATAAAGACCCTTGTGTCCTATTCAAGCTTGCTTCCACGATGCAGCGGTTAGGAGTTGCTTACCACTTTGAAAAGGAGATTGAAGAGGCTGTCGGTCGTCTTTTGTCTCCAGATGTCACTAGCAATCTTCACACGACTGCTTTGCAGTTTCGAGTTTTGAGACAACATGGTTTTTCGATTACCTCAGGTGATGATATCAATTATAAAACTCGACCCATATAGTTTTCATTTTGTTTCTAAGGGCTACAAATTCACAACTTACATCTGAGTGGTGTTGGAAATTACAGATGTGTTCGACAAATTCAGAAGCGGCGATGGGAGATTCATGGACAGCTTAAGCAGTGACATGGAGGGACTTTTGAGTTTGTATGAAGCCTCTCACCTTGGAATGCATGGAGAAATTATTTTGGAAGAAGCCAAGGATTTTAGCATCAAAAATCTGAAATCATTGATGGCAAAATTGAACAGTAATTCAGCTGAGCAAGTGAGACAGTCACTGGAAATCCCCCTATATTGGAGGATGCCAAGAGTAGAAGCTCGAAACTTCATCGAAGTCTATCAAAAGGATATTGCAAAGAATTCGACTTTGCTTGAGCTGGCTAAGTTGGATTACAATCTAGTGCAATACGTGTATCAACAAGAACTTAAAGAGTTAGCAAGGTATCGTTTACTTTCATCTATATGCATGCTTTCATGGAAGACATGGAAAAATATTGACATCTTTGAAACTTGATTCACATATATATAGGTGGTGGAGAGACTTGGGTTTTAAAGATAAGCTACCTTTTTCAAGGGATAGGCTGATGGAGAATTATTTGTGGGCAATGGGGATGATTTATGGGCCCCAGTTTTCCAAGTGCAGGATAGGCCTCACCAAATTTGTATGCATATTATCAGCTATTGATGACATGTATGATATATATGGATCGCTGGATGAGCTTCTATGCTTCACTGATGCCGTGGATCGGTAAACGTTTAATTATCAAGGATACAAGTTTTTTTTTTAGGAGAAATTTCACTTATATATACCCTTGAAGTATATGCGATTTTGCAATTATAACCTCGAAGTTTAAAAATTTGTAATGTCGGTATCCCATGGTTCAACCCTTTTTAATAGAAGTTAAAAAATTTCCAATATTGGCATCCCATGTTTCAGTTTCATGTAATTTGGGGCATTTTAACAAAAATAAAATAAAAAATTAATGAAATTAAAAGGGGCCGAATCATGGGATACCGACACTACAAATTTTTAAACTTTGAGATTATAATTGAAAAACCTTTTATATATTTTCCGGTGAGTGTAAGTGAAGTTTTCTCTTATTTTTATTTTGTCCAAATCATTTCTTGGATCATAAACATTGTTCCCTTTTATTTTGTAATTTGTTGAGTAGATGGGAGATGGAGGCAATGGAGAACCTCCCAGAGTACATGAAGATTTGCTATGTTGCCATGCTTAACTTTGCTAATGAAGTGGTCTTTGATGTTCTCAAAGATCATGGCTTGAATACTTTCCCCTACATTAAGGAAGCGGTAAGCCAAAGAAAAAAAAAAAAAAAAAAAAAAAATTGAATTCAGTTCCTCAATCCATGCCGTGAGGGTATAATGAATAATGTTTTTTTCATGGCAGTGGGCAAATCTCTGTCGATCATATTTGGTAGAAAGACAATGGTTTTCTAGTGGATACACTCCAACCGTGGACGAGTACCTACAAAATGCATGGACTTCTGTGGGCGGTCCCGCAGCCATTGTCCATGCTTATCTTCTGCTTGGCTGCACAATATCAAAAGATGCACTTGATTGCTTCAAGCATGGCTCTGAGCTTATATATTGGGCATCCCTCATAACTCGACTAAGTGATGATTTGGGGACTTCAGAGGTACGTCTGGTTCAAATATTTGCAATTAATTTGACCATATTGATTGGATTGAAATAAATTCCAAATGTGGTGACTTTCTATTTCTTTGGTGATCATAGGCCGAAAGCAAGAGAGGTGATGTGGCGAAATCGATCGAGTGCTACATGGTACAAGAAAGTGTATCCGAAGAAGAAGCTCAAGATCATATAAAGAGATTAATAAGCTATTCATGGAAAAAGCTGAATGAGGAGAGAGCCAAAAGTTCTCTACCAAAGTCCATTGTCAAGATGTCATTAAACATGGCGCGCACTGCTCAATTTCTCTTCCAAAATGGAGATGGTATTGGGACATCGACTGGTGTAACTAAAGATAATTTGACCTCGTTAGTTGTCAAACCTATCCCCTACTGAACTTAGTGTGAGAGACCATATATATGACAAGGCAGATCCACCATGCATATGTGAGTAAAGTTCTAAATTATTGTGGTTCATAAATGTTTAGTACAAAAATATAAAATGGAAAAATAAATGCTTTTAAATTGCGTTATAGAGTTGCTTTTGTTAAGAAATTATTTGCTTCCACCAATTCCAATTAATTGGGTTGCGCTATGTTGTTACAAACACTTCTCCAAGATAAAGTTGTATAATACCCTGCTTTTTACAAAAAAACGTAAGTGAAATTTTTTCGATTTCCATGTGACATTACGACTTCATCAGAGTTAAATATTGGCAGCGTAATATATATTTTTTTTTCTTTACAATAACACATCGGAGCTGACTGAATAACCTCAATATAAAATAATAACCTTTCGTTCTGATACAATAATTACATTAAAAAATGATAACATACGTGTTATAAGCGGCACTAATATTGTACCATATATTATTCTAATACAAACTAAAGGTATTTTTCTTAATCAACCTAGCAGCTGCTTCCTTTATTCTTGCGAAAATTGCATGTGATTGTGTTAACACCACAATCTCATGCTGTGGTCAAGTGAGTCAACGGTCTTCAACCACATGGTGACACACTGATTTATCTAACAATACACAATGCATCCAAATGATGACAGTTATATCCACATACAATCATGCTCGTTCTTTTACGTTAACTCTTTACTACTCAAAGTCATATCTCTAGTTATCACATTATTAGTGCCACATGTTGCTACTAATTATTGAGCCATCACTTCCATATCGACTGTTAGCCTTGTGCTTGCCAGTCTACTACGGGGCCTTGTGCTACCACTGTGGGCCTTGTGCCCACCAGCTTTATTGTTATTATTAACTTTGAACCTTTGGTTTATCCGTCGGTCTTATCAGTATATTGATGCCTTGGTACCTAAACTTTCGATTTATCAGTTGGTCTAGTCAATTAATTGCTTAACGCCTTGGTACTTAAACCTCAGTTTATCCGTTGGTCTCTTCAATTCACTAACGCCTTGGTACCTAAACGTCCAATCTTTTTATCAACAAACTCATATCATACCACAATATATTATGCCAATAACATCGTATACACAGTTTCAACCAAAACATGTTAAACGACATATTAAATGCCAAACATCATGCATACAATTAAATAAAACAACAATCATTACATTGCTAAAGACTAAACCACACGTATCATCGTCAATGAGTAAGAAATACTCACAGTTCTTTCCTGCTTCAAAAAGTATTCATAGAAATGATAACTGTAATATAATTAAATACAAGTGATTGTGAATTAGTATAATTCACTGAAAATGCATCTTAATATTGTTTCTATTTCTGACTTTTTAAACCTTAATCTAATTTCCTATTTTTACTTAACCATTATCAAAGCATATAAAATTAGTTCGGTTACATTTTATTACTAATACTTTATGCAGACCTTACCACGGTATTTATTAAGGCCATTAAATATCTATTTATCAAAATAGATCTCCTAATACCTGTTGATGTAGTCCCAACTAATGACGTAAACGATTCCAGCTACTAAGGAAAGCTGGATGATACCCTGCAAAGATAACAAGAACACGCTGTGGGTTTCCCCACGGTTCTCCTCCGACACTCAGGGTTTGTTTGGCAAGTGAGATTACAGAACAGAACAGAACAGAGTAGTGGGTTAGTTTTGAAATTAGTAAAAAGTGATGATGTGATATAAAATAAAAAGAATTTGTATAAAAAAATGAAAAAATTTTGTATTGTAGTGAATTTTTTTATTTGAATGGTAATAAAAAATTATTGGTGTGATATAAAAAAGTGAAAAAAGTGGGAATGTTTTGATGTTGATTAGTAGTGAAAAGTATAAAAAAATGAAAAAAAAAAGTACATGAACAGTACTGTAATGTATTGTTCCTTGACAAACAATACCTCAAGTTAGTCTCACACTTTTAGAGGGAGATTTCTTAAGATTAAAAAACTGAGAGAGAGAGAGAGAGAGAGAGAGAGAGAGAAAAGTGTTTTTGCCTTTTTCTTCTCTTTAACTTTTCATTTTCCTTTTTCTTTTTCTTTTTCTATTTTTTTCTATTTTTTTTTATTTTTTTATTTTTGTCTTTAGTTGACCGAGAACTCTTCTTCTTTTATCCTTTCTTCTTGTCCTTTCTCTATACCCACCGAGACCCAATTCCAAAAAGTCTTCTAAAGAACCCTTTATATATATATATATATATATACTTTTAAATCTTCTTGTTTCTTTTCTTCAACACAACCGGTCTCCTCTATTTCTTTCTTTTTAGGAAAAATATAATTTAGCCCCCCAATTACCGACAATTCTCCGGATGACACTCAAAACTACCGAAGCTTGGATTCTGACCCCCCCAAAGTACTAACTGCTTGTTTTTTGGTCCCCATCATCAGTTTGTGCCGTCATTTTGGATGAAAAATACACATGTGCCGCGCACGTGACGTTTAAGGACCAAAAAGTCTTAAATGTCCTCCACTTTCAACCTCCAAACAGATCCACGAGACTCGCTCTACCTTGGAGTTGGCTGGACTCTCTGGCAAGTCGAAACTCATCCTTCGACAAGTTGGAAACACTAAACCTGGCAGCCGATGATCTGGATGACCAAGTGGAAACCGATTCAGGATCCAAATACTCCCTATTGATGGACAAAAGCTGGTAAAAATCCTTCTCCAACCGGCCTATGCATAGCCATTTTCATCAAGTTCTAACCCCTGACGAGCTTCTCTGATACACGTGGAAGCTTCGTTTAATTCTCATCCACTGTAGAAGGTGCCAACCTGAAGCTCCATGAGTTTCGCTTTTCTACAATTTCCTAAGGTGTTATTGTTCTTTACAGCAGGTCTCCCGCCAGGTCTGAACCCATTCTGTATTTCTTGCTTAGGTCAGGGAGCTTCTTCCCCACCGGTTCCCCACAGTTCCCATTGCTGAAGTGCATCCGTACGCTTTCCAGGTTGTTGTTTCTCTCTTGGTGGCATGCTTGTTACGGAAATCTGTCATAACAAAAGCTCCTCACCAAAACTGGAAGAAATCAGGCCCCCTACATTTACTATAAGAGGGAGGAAGCAGGTAGTGGAATCCAATGAGAATTGTGACTCCGAGAGCAGCACTAAACCAGAAGAGGATGTGGTTGTTGGTGAAGACAATAATCTTGACAATGGTCTGAATTTTGAATGGTATAGAGACCAAAACCGGCGGAGACACCAATATTTGACCATTTTCCTGTGGATTCGACCTCTCACTTGCACACACTATATTACAAACGATTCGTGCGATTGCGAGTACTCTTTAAAACTCACAACAAACACCATCAACTATGACCGGAATACCTGCAGTCAAAAGAACACCATCTATACGGTTGTGGGGGTTTGCCACATCCGTATAGGTGGAATTATGAGCCCATCGTCTTAGCATAAATAATTACACTAAGACCTCAGAGGTATACTATTCACTGAGTGTTCGCAAAGAACCAACTTTTCTTTTATTGTCTTGTGAGTACTATAACAGCTAACAATTTTATAAACTTTTATTTGAAAAGCCCCATAGCTGATATAGCAAACATTGACTAATAGAAAACATTTAAAGCATACTACGCAGCTGAGCTTATATGTAGAAGTTCCATTGTTGGAAACAACTTCATACATCCTCACCTACTATAATACTTTTGATGCTGTGAGATTTAGAAACCAACAACATTTAAGTCATGCAACTATCCAATAAAAATATACATAAGCTCTTTTCCATTGAGACTCTTATGCATACTAATACGTCTAGCAAAACTACTCATAATATAAAAACATCATTCATAAAAACAATGTTATGCATGCTCATGCTAATTGTTTTATGTCTTGGGAATCTAACCCAAGCATAATGCTTCAAGGGAATCTAACCCAAGCAGGCACCTCATGGGAATCTAACCCATGGACGAGGACTTCAAGGGAATCTAACCCAAGCAAGTACCTCGTGAATACTTCAAGGGAATCTAACCCAAGAAAGTATTAGTACCTCAAGGGAATCTAACCCAAGAAGGCACCTCATGGGAATCTAACCTATGGATAATTTCCCGTGGGCTATGAACCTCACTTCGATGCACGTTTAGCGTTCATATGCTTATGCCTCATGCTTTAAAACAATATACAGGTAATTTCATAATCATGCCTTAAACACATGCTTTCTTTATAAAACATAAACAGTCCAACATATCATTTTTTAGACAATTTGCACAACTTAAATTTTCAACTTATACTCGCTCTAAAATCACATATCATATTTATACTTCAAAACATCATCATAATTTCAATATACTCAAAAGTATTCAAATCATCCAAAACAAATCATAATCAAGATACAGTTGGTTCAGGTTTGTAAAACAATATGTATATTTTTCAATTCATCATATATGAAAATAATACTTCTCAGTGAGTAGAATACTTACCTGGCTGCATTGGACTTATGACTCAAACTCTACACTGGAGAACCAATTGAAGTCTCCAATCCAGACTCTATCCTGCAAGTAATTATGACGTCAGACTAGCCATTGAATCCCATACCCTTATGATACCTACACTACCCGCGTGCTCACAAGTCGCGTTACTCGTTTCTCGGCCAAGATAGGCACCTAAGTTATTATTAGGTTAATCATGGGTTTAGGGTTCATATTTATTTCGCTTATTATCCTAAGACACATTTACTGTTTTTATTATTTTATCATATCATCAATGTTAATCCATTAATGGCTTGTTCTTTTATTTACTAAGTTAATAATATAAACTTGAATACTTTGACTATAGGGTCTTCATCATATTTAACATATTAACTTAACAAATCATATTAGATTAGTTTATAATAACATATTGTAATATATTTATTTATTATGCTTATACATTGTATTACTACTATATTTTGTTTCCTATTCAAGATTATCAAACTTAACACTCTCTTGTTCGCAAACAATTACCAATAGCCATAATTATGCCTAAGGATAAACCCCATCAAAATCTTCTCCCACATAAAGTCTTTTAGCTCATGCGAGTCCTAACCATCAAAACAATTCCAATAATTCTAACAAATCAACCTAGCCATTAACAATTCATCCTTAAACATCAAAGTTAACTCCTACATTCAATTCAAACTCATAAACACAATTAAACTTACTAGCCCCAAAAATCTCATAACCATAACTCACAACCCGATCGGTTTCACCCCATGGAAGCCTATCCAAAATTCCAACCTCATAAACCACACTCAACAATTCAACAACACTATAATCAGTCCCAATCCGCCCAAGAACCATATCTATTGAAATAGCCCCAAAACAAAATTTCAACCAACCATAGCCAAGCAAAATGCTCCTTCAAAACACTTCCACACACGGCCACAACAAGAGATTAATAAAACCCTTCCATATTCAACCAAGCTCCACCAATAAGATTCAATAAAACATCATCACTAATTTACTACTCTCATTTAGAGCATTAAACATAGACTAATATCATCAATACCAAAACCTATAGGAAATACACCATTCAGCCAACCACATCCAAACATTATAATTCATCTCCAACCAAAAACTCTACAATGTCATATACTCAAAAATCCAACACCAAATTCCAAATAATAATCTATTAAATCACACTACAGAATCGGTAGCTACAATACCCATAAACCAATCGGCCATCCACATGATCGAAATCACCCACTCATTTACAATCACAACGGGTCCATCAAGAAAACACCCAATATCACTGCAAACACACACGTACTCGGCCGAAGTTCTGCACAGAACCGATCCCCACACACACAGTTCGACAGGAACTCAAATAAGTGTAATTAGCCAGTCCAAAACAGGAGAAAAATCCAACAATCAATAAACTAAAACCCATTTCATATTTCAAAAATCAATAGAAATCGTTAGGATTACCTACTAAAACTGAGCTTAGGAACTACCGGAAATTTCACCGGAATTCACACCTCCCAGCCACCGAAATCAACCCCTGATTCCACCGGATTTTGCACCATTGAAGACCCATCAGAAGATCGGCTCCTCCGGCAACGATCCACCGGACCCAACTCTCCCATCAGTTTCTCTGGCTCACCGATGACAACCCGTCGAAGGATCGGCCGGAAATCACCTTCAGTCTACCAAAAATCGTATCTCCTAGCATCACCGGCGTCGTCTGCTCCGGCTACCGGTGACGACCCACTGATCGGGTCTCCACCCCGGGCTCCCATTACCGCGTCTTACTCTCTCAGTCTCGGTCTACTCTGAATCTCTCTCGTGGCATCGTCTCTCTCACGGCCTCACTGTGTGTCTTGGGTGCGCGTGATGGAGACGAAGAGAAGAAGATGAAAGGGGAGAAGGGAAGGGAGTCGGGCTGCTGACCGAAAAGGAAGAAAGGAAGAGGAGAAAAGGAAAGGAGCAGGGGAGGCGTGTGTGAGATGAGGGGAGAAAAGAGAGAAAGAGAAGAGAAATAAGGATGGGGAAGAGTGACACGTGTCACTGTGTGTGTGGAGGAGGAGAAGATAATGTTATCTTCTCCCAGCCAATTGTTAGTAGACACGTGGCAAGTGAAGATTCCCTTTTTTTAAAAAAAAAAAAAAAAAAAAAACCACAACTCTTAAAAATCACAACAGGACCCTACTAATTTAAAATCCTATATTTTGATAATTAATATCTGACTCCATATTTAATCTAACTAAATTCCGTCAATACAATTAATTATTTATCTCCATATTATTATTATTCTAATTCTACTATTTTATCTTAGACTTACTTTATTTTCATAACATAAATGTCATCGCCTTGAATTTAATTACTTGACCCATCCATTTAATAAATACAATTTATTATTTGCTAAAATCCTATTTATTTTCTTGGTTTTTACAAAAATAATGGCATTAAAATAAATAATTAATTATAAGTGTAAGTTTTAATGGAATTAAAAATGATGGGCTAACTAACAATTTATAAATGATAGAAATAGTGTAAAGTGGGGGGGGGGGGGGGTTCTGGTGTAATATAAATAAGTTGGGGAATTTTAATAAAGAGAATCTTATCCTTGCCACGTGGCGTTACCCAATTAGTTGGAGTGGATTTCATTTTCCTCTCCCAACCATTTACAAGGCGCCATGTATCACACCTTATCTATTCATTTTCTTTTCTTTTCCCTCTGGGTTGCAGACTCACGCACGCACCCCCTCCCTGTTTCTTTTCTTCTTCCACGCCCAATCTCTCTTCCCTTCCTCTATCTTTTCCTTCTTTCTTTTCCTCTCATTTTCTCTCTCGGCTCCACTACTCCAGACGACCCACTCCATTTCTCCTTCTCTTTTCTTCCTCTTCTCCAGCGATGCACGACTCGACCCTCTCCCCTGCAAGCATGATCTCCCTCTCCCCTCTTCCATCATCGTCTCTTCTTCCTTTCCTCTCACCCGCGCAACCCAACCCTTCCCTTTTTCATCTTCTTCTTTTCGGTTCACCCCATCGCACACACGCACGCCCTTGAGTCACAGTGAGTCTGTGAGCCATGGGTTGAGATCGGCATAGAGAGAGAGAGAGACCCAACTGAAATGATGCGGCCCGAGTTGCAGAGGACACGTCGCAGAGAGAACAACAAAACGTAAGATCCTCTTCCCCTAGCTTTTGGATTTGAATTTCTGTTGAGATTTTTGGAGATGTGAACCGAATGCGTTCTCCCTTTTAGGATTATTTTCAGAGCTCTTGATTTGGGTCTTTCTCTTTGGTTCGTGGTAGCAATTGGTTGAGGAGTGAATTTTGGAGTTTTTCTTGGCATGAACCGGATGGGTATTGGTCATTATGAAATGGGTTTCGGTTTTTGGTAATATTTTCTTGAGTTTGTTGATGGATTCCGATTGATATTATTCGAAATGGTGGGTTTTCTATTAGGGTTGCAGAATCTGGTTTTGGTTTGTCGATTTGCACTTTTATGTTGATTTTTGGATTTTGATTTAGTTTGTGTATTAGTTGTTGGAATTCTGATTAGCTTTGGTGTTAACCATATGAGGTTTGAGTATATTTTGAATGGCTGATTTTTGAGAATGGAGTTGTGTGGTAATGTTGGAATTTTGATTTGGTTCCATAAAGGCGGGACCATATGGGCTGTTTATAGTCTTGAAAGTGGAGTTTTGTATGGTTAGTGCTTCTGGTTGTGATTGAGTTGATTTTCGGTGGCTATTTGTTGATGGATGGTTTCTTGGTGTTAAAAGCCAATGAGGAGTTGATATTTAATGTTGAACGTAAAGTTAAAAGTGTAAATTTTGGGATGTTTTTGGTAAAGTGTGAAGCATGGCTAGAGTTGGTGGAAAATTCTAGTTTTGTGTTGGCCGAAGGGTTATTGGTGTTGATTTGGAATTGATTTTTGTATTTATAAATGTATTGCAAATTGTTAGTTGTGTGAATGGTTTAATTTAAATGAATTGCTAGATTGATTTTTAAAGGTTAAACTGAATGGGGGCTGATTTGGGATTATTTGTGGAACTTGTGGGTTTGAAGTGCTAAGTAGATTGGTTGTGTTTAGGTTAGCTTGGTATTGAATTTGTTAATATCTACTGATTTAGGTATTTATTTAGATATGATATTCGTCGAATATTACGGTGTAATAATGAAATGGGTTATGGACTTTGGTGGAATTTAGGTTATGTGGTATATAGGATTTTGAAGGTAAAAGTATGATTCATTAAATGATTATAGTTAATCTTCGGTTATTTGTTGGAGGATCAATCCTGTATTGTAATTGTTAATAACTGGGGATTTGAGTATCTATTTTGAGATTAGAGTGTAGTTTGCCTATGGGTTGTATTTTGAAGTTTGGACTTGGTGATTCTTGTATGGGCCAAATGTGGTTTGGATAGAGACTAAAGGTTATTGAGTTCTCTTTGGGGATGGTTGGATATAGGTGTGTGTATTGTGATTATGGGTTTGGATGTAAAGTTGATTATTAACCTAAGGATGGATTTTAGTGGGGATTGTGGAGAGTATTGTTATATAATGGCTTCCTCTAGTGAACATATGTGTTATATAAAGAATTACTTCCTAACCTAATATGAGTTGTTAAGTTAACATGTCAAGTAAGATTAAGGTCATGTAATCTAAGCTACTTGGATGGTTAGCAACTAATGAAAATAATGTATTAAATATATTAGTAATTGAATCTAGGGGATAAGAAACGAATTAATGCATAAACATGGAACCTAAGACTAATATTATAGCAGACCATTATTATGATGTAAATTATTCAAATAACCTTGTGTTAACATAAGTATAAGTTAATAGGCTTAGAGGAGCACATTAATGTAATACGAGTCCATTATGTGACAGCCTAATTACTAATTCTCCTATCCATGTACACATAATATTCATGTGTAATAATGAATTAGGCTTAAGTGTTGTATGTGTATATGTACATATGTATACATATACACATATATGGCTTAAGTATAAATACTGTTAACTTAGTAAATAAATGACAAGCTATAAAAGGGTTAGTAATATTAAGGTAGTACTACAATAATGAATAAGCTAAATAAAATAGTAAATGCATCATTGTATTGACAAACAAAGATTATATGAACCTAGACCTAAATGCTAACCTAATAATAGTTTAGGCACCTAACTAGTTTTAGAAGTGGATAAAGCGACGTGTGAGCGCGCGGGTAGTTTAGGCGTCATAGAGTAAGGAGTTCATAGCGTAGCCTAACGATACCAATGTTTGCAGGATAGTGTCCTGATTGGAAACTTCGAGGCGTTCTCCAATATCGAGTTCGAGTCAAGAGTCCAATGCAGCCAGGTGATATTTTACTCACAGAGAAACTGTTATTTTTATATATTATAAAATTGCAAAATATATATGTTTTATAAATCTGAACCAACTGTACGTTGAATATATCTGTTTTTCTTGTTTTTAGTACTTTAGAGTAAATTCAATATATCAAGGATAGTTTCAGAATATAGTACAGTGTGTAGTATGTTTTGGATGAAATATTAAAATGTTTAGAAATGTCTGATTTATCAACATGATATAGTAAGACAATATTTACCAGTCAATCAAAGAGCATAGAGCATATAGTATAGAGCATAAGCATATAGTAACCCAGCAGTAACATAGCAGTAACCCAGCAGTAGCCCAGTAACAGCTTAGTTCAACAGTTTATCAGCAGCACATCAGCATGCATAGCATACATAGCATGATTTAAATTATGTGATGTTTTCATATAGAGTATTATAGTTTTTATGCTAGACGTATTAGTATGCCTAAGAGTTTTAATGGCAAAAGAGCTTATGTATACTGCTATTGTCTAGTTGCATAATTTTAGAACATTGAGCTTGGACGAACAAAAATATTGTCATGGTTCGGTATGAGTAATACAGCGTCCTAGGAGTAGGTAGATGAATTGTCGTGGCACATCAGTAAGAAGTGCTTGGATACTCGAGTTTTACTCTAGTAACCGCATGGACAACTATGTCCTCGGCATGAAGTTGTAAGGCCCTAGGATTCCGTGTTGACCATGTTCGAAAAATGACAGTAAGCTTGTACTAAAGAGCGAGATGGCGTGTTTTAAGCTTAGTGTGCTTGGTTTTGACGCTATTGGTTGCAATATCGGTGTGGCTTGGGAGTAGGTAGATGAATTGTCATGGCACATCAGTAAGAAGTGCTTGGATACCCGAGTTTCACTCTAGTAACCGCATGGACAACTGTGTGCTCGGCATGAAGTAGTAATGCCCTGAGGCACAGTGTTATCACAGTTAATAACGTTAGACCTATGTGCATTTGAGCTACCAACATAAAAGTATTAGTGTAGGTGGGTTTATACGTGGTTGCTTCCAAGCCAATTGAACTTCTACGTATAGGTCCAACTACATAGTATGTTTTAAATGTTTTCTGATAGTCGGTGTTTGCTATATCAGCTATGGGGGTTTTCAAACAAAATTCTATAAATTGGTAGCTGTTATAGTGTACGCGAGACTAAAAAGAAAAGTTGGTTCATTTGGAAAACTCAGTTAGTTTAATATCACTGAGGTCTCAGTATTATGTACTGAGGCGGTGAACTCATCATTTCACCTATACAGATGTGGTAAACCCCCACAACCGTATAGATGATGTCCCTTTGGCTGCAGGTACCCGGGTCGTAGTTGATGGGGTTGTAGACGTGCAGTTGGGATATTATGACCGAAGCTCGCCGCGACTGTTGTAATTGCGGGACCATGGGCGTACTCAGTTTTGTAAATTTTACTATAGCTTGTGACGCCTGTGTCACTTGTTTTTTTGTATAAAGCCAACTTTGTTATGTATTTATATTGAGGAATGACTTGAACACATAGATAGTAAATGGCTCTTGTTATTAATTTATGATAGATGTTTGAGATGTGATTTCCGCTATTGAGTTTTTTTTTTCCACTGCATAGTAGTTAGATGTTGTACTCTGATTTACCAGGTACGTATTATGGGGTATGTACCATATGTTAGCTTTGCGACACATCGTCGTGCCACTGTGAGGATCAATTTGCATTTTAAGAGATTAATAATTAAGCAAATGATTTGTATATAAAAAAAAAAAATGGGTCGTCACAACGATGACCTGGTGGCAACGACGTTGAGTCCAAAAAGACAAACTCCAAAGAGATCTCTATCGGAGTGTCTGAGCGCGACAACGTTGGGTCATGTGGGAGGTCTGGTTCGGAGCTTTGGTGGTGGATTTTTTCTCAAGAAGGGAAATTCAGTAATTTTAATGTTAAAATTAGGGCATTTGCGAATTTTTTGTCCTTTAGAGTCACGTGTCGTGCACATGTAGTGTTTTCCATTCAAAATGACTGCACAAACTGACAGAGGGGGCCAAAAAACAAGCAGTTGGTACTTTGGGGAGTCGAAATTCAAACTTTGGTAGTTTGGGGTGCCATCCGGAGAATCGTTGGTAGTTGGGGGGGGGGGGCTAAATTATATTTTTCCCACTTTTTTTTTTTTCCTTACCTGCAGGTGAAACGAATGACAGAGAGATGGAGAAAGAGAAGGAGAGGAAGAGAGAAAGAGAATTTGAGAGAGATTATGTTCTGATCTTCCTTCCTTTCTTTGTTCTGTGCTGGACCCAAAACAAGAGAGAGACGATTAGAGATTGAGAAAGAAGTCTGAGAGAAAGAGAGATTTGAGAGAGATGAGAAGCCGAGAGAGAGGATGGGAGAAATTGAGAGAAAAGAGAGTGATCGATCAAGGGAAGGAGTGGGTTCTTTTATACACGAATGGACGGTGGAGATTGCCCCACCTTGATCTCATCTAAGGGCTAGGAAGCTTATCCTGGGCAGCAAGCTTGTGATGAAAGGGGGGCTGCATCTGAACGTAGAAGGAAGGCTTCAAAATCTTCAAGATTCTCTTAAAAATCAGCTTCTTATCTCTAACAAACTAGCATTTGAGTTCTGACTAAACTGAACTAAGTATTTTTATTTTTATTTTTAAACATATAGGCTGGGCTTACATGTGAGGGCTGGACTAGTTCCATGGGCTGGGCTGAGTTCATGTAGGAATAAAATGGGCCCACAAATTACATATATCTGAATTTTCGTCCTATTTAAGAGTAGTATATTTTATGGGTATTTTCATGCCCTCAACAAAGTCTAAAAATTATGAAATTTGGAGGGTAGCTAGAGGACTTCAAGACGAGCGTTCTGGCTTTTGAATTGACCAAAACGGAGTTTGTTTGACTTTATTTTCGCTATTACAAAGTTTAAGGTCCGTTTGAACTTTTATTAAACTGAAACTACAAATGCTTCTTAATAAATGAATATTTATTTTCATAAATATTCATATTTATTCTTTTGCCTTATTATTAGGTCTTAAATCATATTTTAAGATATTTTATTCAATATATTAAAATAAGTGGTATTATAAGTTGTGCCTGAGCAATTTTTAAAGTTTGGTTAAGTTTTGTACAAAATGAAATCAAACCAAAACATCACTATAGTTTCTAGGGAAAATTATATTTTAGCCCCCCAAGCTACCAGACATTTTGGAAGTAGCCCTCAAACTACCAACCCTCGAATTCTGGCAACCAAACTACATAAAAGTTTCAAAAAGACCCATTTTGTCGAAATATACCTATAATACACTTGTCATGTGCCATTTTTCAATTAAAAAGAGACTAATAAAATTATATATATATATATATATATATATATATATATATATATATATATATATATATATATATATATATTAAAAAAAAACTAAAAAAAATGGGGTGTGGCCTACCACCCCCATTTTGGCCAATGGGGTGGTTGAGCCACACCAAGTCCGGTTTGGGGGTGGCTGAATCACCCCAATGGCCCTTAGGGGTGGTTTGGTCATCCCCAAGGATCAAAATGGGGGTGGCTCCCGTTTGGCTTGAGGGAAGGTTCGGCTACTCCCAAGGCCAAACCTTAACCTTTTTTTCTTTTTTGCCTAAATTGGTTGGACCGTAGGTGCAATGATTTACTTCACGAGTGAGTTCTCTGGTTCAAGTCCAGAATGGCCCAACTGCGCCAAGTAAAAGAATAGAAGAAGCATCTGACTCCTTCATGCATGCTTTACTTGGCCGACCACTCCCATATTTTTTTTTTTAGTTTTTATTTCTAAATTTAATTTAATTTTTTTAATTTTTAATAGAAAAATGACACATGGTAGAGGTATTATAGGCATATTTCGACACAATTGGTCTTTTTGAAACTTTTTGGAAGTTTGGGGGTCAGAGTTCAAAGGTTGGTAGTTTGAGGGCTACTTCCAAAACGCCTGGTAGTTTGAGGGGGCTTAAATGTAATTTTCCTAGTTTTTATTATAGCAAGAAGAGAGAAAAAAGAAATTTTAAAATTGTAGAAGTATATTGAGAGAGACAGAAGAAGATCCAAAAATTTATGTGTCTTCATCTAGTCTACAGTGGAATATATAGTCAATTTTACAAACATTAATAGTATTTATTTTTAGAATATGTAGCATGTACTACCATATATTGCAAAAAGTCCCAAGGCAAATACATGAGAATAGAGGTACAAAACCCCCTACACCCTAAGTTAGGAGGACTGACTTAAAAAATAGCTGCCTAAACAACATAGAAACAATACAAGGACACCGATTGGGCCTCTCTTTACAATAACGTATACTCTAAAAAGAAAAGATGGCCGATCTAGCTACATGCCAACAAATGGTCCAGTACAAAGGCAGAACGTGACCGGAAAAACAAAGGAATAACACAAAATAGAAACCACAAAAACAGCCAGCGTCGAGAATCGTTGTCACCAGCGTGCAGGACACGTTCCATCTCCGGAGATGGCGCGTGCTCAGAAGCCCTCCAGTAGCGGACGACATCCGAAACCACCGATCTCCACCAATTAATAGATGATAATTTAATTATAACTGTTAAATCATAATTATAAGTAACAATTACTTCATTTCAACCATATATAAATCAAACTTAATTTAATCTTATAGCTAACTATACTAACGGTGAAGAAAATCTGTCCGTTAGATCTACTTTAGAAGTGTCAGACGATCCAGATCAAATCACCAGATTGTATGATCATGACAGTCAACAATTAGCGGTCATGATCTGAATGTTCTAATGTCCAATAATGTAATGACCCGCCTTTTTAAAAAAAGGCAAAAGTGAAAATTTTGAATTTCCACGTATCATTACGACATTATCAGAGTTATAAATTGGCAGCGGAATATATTTTTCTTTAACAATGACACGTCAGAACTTCTAAATAAAATACTTCAAATTAGATTAAAGAGTGTAATTAAACAATTACACAAAGATAGTAATAGTGCCAAATATTTGGAACTGATAATTTAATATCATAATGTGATTATTAATACAAACCAACTAGAATATAAACATTGTTCTCCTAAAGAACTACAACATAGTAGTTCACCAAAATGGAGGCAACCTAACCTCAAAAGACTGCCATTAGGATCCATCTAAGCATCTGGATAGTTAGAGCTTCTAAATAAAATACTTCAAAATGGATTAAAGAGTGTGTAATTAAACAATTACACAAAGATAGTAATAGCACGTCAGAGTTTTAATTATATCTTTGTAGCACTCATCTCGTAATGGATCCTACGGTCCTCATGAGCCTACGGTGCAGTGTCATCTCACGAAGTTTTATTAATCTTTTACTGGAATTTATGGTTACAGCATAACTGAAATCTTACGGTTTCAGTGGCTAGCTTGTTTATTATTATTTTACTGGAATCCTAAGGTTCTAACGTAACTGAAATCCTACAGTTTCAGTAGCTTGTTAATAAGTTTAGTTAAAAATAGTAAATATGCAAATTCACATGGACAGTCAAATAAATAAAACAGTAAACGCAATATCAAAGAAAGATCCACCAGCATCACCCTCAATATGTATAAAGATACTTACCGTCTTCTACTTCCAAAATGATTTCCACACAATTGTTGACAAAGGCTTCTAGAAAAAGGGATAAAACTACACCCTTGCTGTAGTACACGAAACTGAGAATTTTTCAGTTTTCCTTTTAAAAGAGATGCAACCCGTGAGAGCAACAAAGTGTTTCTTCTCTCTTTTTTCTTCATTCTTTTCATTTTCATTTCATCATAAACCGAACACACAATAATACATTACAATATAACTCAATGCACACAACAGTGAATTAATATAATTCATTAATAATACGTTTTAATCTTATTCTCATTTCTGATTTCTTAATCGTATTATTATTTCGACATAGTAACGACATATAAAATTAGTTAAGTATAGTGCCACATATTTTATGCGGACATTATAACAGTATTTATTAAAATGACCAAAATACAATTTTTTTTCTTAATAAAATTACCTAAATACCCTTTTTACCAAAATGATTATTTTCACTTTAAATCATAATAATATAATATTCCTTTATAAACATAATTTTACTACATCTATAAAACAATTCCAATTAAACAAAGTAACGACATTATTATATTAAATGCCTAATATACTTTTAAAACCATTTGAGCGGCATAACGGTGCTTTTATAAAACATATCATTTTTACTCGGGCATCACAATTGCATGATTTATATTTCAATCATTTCGTTTTGGACACCCTGTTTTATAATCACAACTTTAAAACATTTAGAATACTAATAATCTTATAACAATATAGGGTTTAAAACTAATTACAAATCTTTCCAAAATATCTTTAAGATATTTTGTTAAGGTCTCAAAATATCTTTTTAGGATATTTTGTAAAATATTTCAAAATACCTTTTTGGAATACTTTATAAACACACTAAACCAATATTCTTTTTCTTTCTTATTCATTTCTTCTTCTTCTTTCTATTTCCTTATTTTCACCAAGTTACATCCGAGAGAGTGAGTGATAGAGAAGAGATGAGAGAGGCTAACGATGAGGATCCTTTTTCTTTGCTTCTTTCTACAAGACTGAACCGAAAGAGAGAGATGGAGAGGATCTGATTCTTCAAACCCACCGAACACACAAACACATAAGAGAGACAAGAGAGAATTAGGAAGAGAATCTTGAATTCTTTTCTTTTGAACAACCAAATGCACAAAGAGATGAAGATTGATCATTCCCGGCCTGCTGTTACATACAAACCGAGAGGGAGAAGAAATGAACTTCTTCTTGTTGTTAAACAAGAATGATAATACAAAGAAAGAAGAGAAGAGTAAAAAGAACTCACCAACATTTGACCCGTGAGAGAGAAGAAGAACTTCTTCTTCTTTGATGAAATTCCAACTAAAGAAAACCAGAAAAAGACCTAGAGAGTTTCTTCCTTTCTCTTGATGCAATAGAATAGAAAGAGAAGAAGAGAGTTGCAGAACCAAGAGAGAAAACAAGAGAGTTTTAAGAGAATTTCTTAGAAAACTTGTGAAGAGAGGAGCCATGTTTTTATAGAAAAATGAATGGCTAAGATCTCTTGGATCAAAACTTAATCCAAGAATTGTAAATCGTTTTTGGAGAGCAAGTTTACTAGAGAATGAGCTGCCCTTGGTGAATCATGCATTGTCAAAAATCCAAGAAAGAAAGAAAAGAAGAAACCGTGTGTGATTTACTAATGAAATCACAAATATCTCATATCCTAATGTATGACTCATCACAAAGGAATCTTAGTAATAAAAGCTTGGTGACTCATCCTATCTAAAAGGAATATTAATCATTAAGCTAAGAGTGACTCACCTCATCTAAAAGAATAATAATCATCATTTACCAAAATATCTCTTATCTTAAGTTTTAATCTTAGGATAGAGAGAGATACTTGAGCATCAAGTTTGGATCAATGGTTGAAGATTTGCACATGGGTAGACGACTCATCTAATCCCAAAGGAATATTCATCATTACACTATGACTCATCTCTAAAGAAACTAAGAGAAGGAAGAGATAAAATGAGATAGCTGACTGGGACGTGAATATGCGTTCTGTAGAAAGTCCCTTGACCGACTTCGGACAATTATTTACACTGTGAGAGAATCGCTCAATCGATTTTTATGTCGATCGATCGATTCTGTCTTTTAAAAAATCGTTCGATTCTCTTCTTCGCACGATCAATTTTAATTGCTAAAATGTCGCTCATCGATTCTATAATTGCTCGATCGACTTTGACTTAAGTTTAGTTTCCAATCTGTTTCAACTCTCATACACTATATATATATATATGAAATACTAATTTCAACTGATAAATCAATTAGATCCTATACATATACTTTTAATAAGTATTTAACCTCATAAATACTTATATCAAAATTGATGAATATTTATGAATAAATATTCATATTTATTTTATTTATATTATTATACCTTAAATCATATTTTACGATATGAAATTCAATATCTCAAAATATGGGGTGGTACAAATAATGCTTCCTTGCTGAGTGCCAAGTGTGCCATCCGAGTGTCACAAAAGCGCACGCTACTAGCATCTTACAGCCCACCGCCACACATGTGCATGAGCAAGCGTGGGTGCGTTTGATGCTTTACACCATACTAGAGTATACATACAAGCTAGTTTTGTTTGCTTTAAAGCAAAAGCTTTGTGTGAGTTAGACATTATAAATAACTCCATTAATTTCCTCTTTTAATGTGGGACTCTCCTCTTCCAAGACTCTTTTAATATCTTCCATTATAAAATGTTCCCAAGCCATAAACAAAGATATATATACATAATTATGCTAATTTTGAAAACTTTTTTTATCAATCCCCCACAATTTTCAAAATTGAAACACAACTTGATGAGAATAGGACAACTCATGCATAAATGAATGTGTTAGAAGACTTAAACATTTAATTAGTGATAATATGTCAATGCTAATCAAGATAGCCTAGTAGACATGCTTTGAACCAGCTATCCAATTTAACTATTCGAACATATCTCACACACTCGTTTCTTCTCTTGAGTCAGTTCTATATCCTAACATGTGGATTGAACTTGTGTATATATCCTGGTTTCATAAACGCTACCTTATTCTCATATAAGGTGGCTCCACTTCTGACACTCATATTGGTAAGCTTATTAGAAGTGCCTTGTACTAATACACTTCACATAAATCTATTATAAGCTTATTTAGTGCATAATAGATAACCTCACTATAACAATAAAGGTTCCAAACACCTTACCAGGGATGTTAAATTAATTTAAAAACTATTTAATTTATGGTGCTTGCAATCCTAACATATATTATTTCGCATATTGAATTCAAGATCTTGATATATTAAGTGTTGAATTGAATGAGTTGAGTTTCTAGCATTGATGATGATTCTCTGAAGGCTTTAATCACATCCCTTTGATGTTTTCACATAAATTCCTTGCAAGTCCTTTAGTTATATTTGGTAAATTTTGAACAAATTTCAGAAAATTAACTGTAACTACTTTATGAGTGAATAATTCCTTTGCCATACTATGCATTAAACCAATATGCCTTTGATTTGCCATTATCAAGATGGCTAAAGCATGTGATAGTGTTTTCTTGACTATCGCAATGTAAGATACATGAGGCATAGGCCTGGTCCAAATAGGAATTTTCAATGACAATCCTTAACCATTTTTCTTCTATGTTAGAAGAACCAAAACTTACAAACTCTGTTGCCATGGTAGAGTTTGTAATAAGGATTTATTTCTCAAAAGAGATAGCTTTTCCACCAAGGTGAATATCCACCCATTGATTTATATGCGATCATCGTTTTTTGGGATCCAACTGGCATTTGTGAATCATTCCAAGACTGTAAGAGACCTATTGGACCATATACAATAATTTATGTTTATCTCTTTAAGTATTTAAAAATTATTGTACACATTCCATGTATATGACTAGTGTCACTAGCCATATCCGCTCCATTTACCAATTGGAAAGAAGCAATATATATAGGTCTTGTGCATCTTATTGCACACATGAAAAACCAATAACTATAGCATATTCTAATTGATCGATAGATTTACGAGTACTAGGATAAAGTTTCATACAAGCATAAAAAAGATGTAGTCACTGGTTTACAATCAAATTACTAATCTTTTACAAAGCCTTTTCAAAATAATGAGATTGAATAGAATTAACCTTCAATACTTCTAACGAGCTTATAACGCGGGTTTGTATTATAGTTTTGGTTTTCGAAATCGTCTTAAAAAAGAAGAGCAAAAAACATAAATAATTAAAAAGAGAAAGAAAAGAAAATAAGGTTAAACAGGAAATTCATTAAATTCAAACAGCTGTTGATTCCTGTCTTATGGTGAGAATTGAGTGGATCGAATTAACAAACATTTAACTGCAAAAAACATTGATAAAATGCTACTTATTACAGATTTAGCCACCAAAACCATTTTATATATTAAATTTTTTGTTGTCTTTTCAACCTACTTTTTTTAACTGTTGTTAGAGAAATTTTTACACAACTATTAACGTATATGCACCCAAGTATGAAAATGCTGAAAATTTTTAGCGTATTTAACAATTTATACCATATATATGACAATACTAATCTAAAAAACTAAATCATACCAATGCAAGCAATTACAGTTTAAACCATATATAACAAGATATAGTATCTAAAATAATAAAATCATACCAATTATTTGTTAAGATGGTATAAAATTGACATTATTTATATGTCAAACCATCAATGCAAACAGTGGCACAAATATTACCCAAGAGCAATAGCTTTTCTAAAGTTGAATGATAGCGAGATTTCAGCCGCTGTTCTTTATTATTGTCACCATAATATTTTTGTTAGACTGCAAGCAAGTAGTGGGTCAAGACGCGATAAAATGTTGCTATGACAACCACATTGGCAGTTGTAATCCAGGCAAGGATGATGATCGGTGCAACTAAATGTGCCTGAAGAATGCTTGTAATAAAGGAGGTTTATGCAAGGTTTTCAAAAGCCATGTCCAATCATTATTGTCATTGTTACTGTTGATTAATCTATTAATTAATAGCTTCTGTCAAACAATGAGACTAAAAGTTAATTTCTCCAATTAAATCACTAGTATGAATTTCTTGTTATGATCATGTCTACATGCTGTAGTCTTTCTCATCCCATATTGTACCTTGATAAGAAACGATGATCTATATATCCTTATTTAATATATTACCGGTTATTATATGTGATTATTGTTCATTTTTGTTCATTTGTTTTTATGTTTTGAACTATCATTAATTTAATATGTACCACTTATTATATGATTTGATCCATGTACCAGTAATATGTTTGTTACTTTCTTTCTTGTTACGAAGACAAACACATTAATTAACAATTAATAACTCATAATACAAATCAATATTTGAAAAATAAAAATAGTTTTACATTTACATCATATCAAAACACTTTTTTAAAGAAAAATAAAACATGTTAACAAAAGTATGTTAGGGTAAACAACACCTAATTCCTCGTAGACCCGTGAGATGCTTGCAAATAAGAAGAACGCTCAAATATAAACAAGAAATCAAAAGAACACAAGAATTACGTGGTTCCTTTTTAAAGGATACGTTCACAAAGCTGCAGCAGATTTCACTATGATGGAGAAAATAATACAGGAGACTTTTACAATACAGAGACGTTGATTAAACTATTCGATTCTCAATCTCAAAAACCTCTGAAGAACGTTTATAGAAAACCTTTAATAGAAAACCTTGTAACAGACCTCTAGTTTTTCCACAATTTCTCATACACCCAAAGTCCCATAACATGCTCTTTTATAGAAAATCAGAGTATCTAGGGTTATTTTAAGTGGCGGCATCCAGACACTCCTAGGGTTTTGTAGCTTGTTGCCCTTCCTGTTCGAACATACCAACGCACCGTTCGGACATGTTGAAACTTGGGTAATCCCAATAGCTTTCGTCCAGCTAGGTTATGCTGCCCATCAGGATGCCTTTTGGATTTGGTGTTCCATGGAACTCTTGTCAGGACATGTTATGCTGTTTGTTCGGACAAACTTGATCTGGTTGGTCTTTTGTGGCTTCTGTCTGGAAGGTTTCTTCTGGCTGTCCGAACACACTAACCACTATTGGTTTCTGGAGTTCCTGTTGAGATGGTCTCTTTTGTCCGTCCGGTCCAGGCTCCACAAAACACTAAAAATATATCCTATTTGTTCTTGAAACTATTGCTATATTCTTATAAATATTGGGAATATATATGAAATATATAATGGAAAAATCAAAGAACAATCATCTTGAAAGCGTAACATTAGATCATTGAAACAAAAATTGCAAAAGGCAAGAACATTACCTCAAGTAATCGGCTTCTTGGACTTTTGGGGCTACGTTGAATCCTCTTGCTCCTCCTTCAATCTACGAGTGTAGTGTATGATTTTGATACCATTAATTTCTTGCTCAATTATAATTTTGACACCAAGAGTGTGTGCTCAATCTACTGCTACAGAAGACCCATTTAAATAGGTTTGTATTTCCAAGTGGAAGTAGGAATATGTTTTCTTGTGAAAGTAGGAATATGTTTCTTGTGAAAGTAGGACTTGAAAAACCTTAGCTATCCACCTAATACAAGGACATGGGGGAATACTTCTGCAATTAGGTCAAACGCAATAAGGGAAAATAATCAGCTTGAGAAGGGATCTAGAGGAAAAATAGCTTAGGTTGGACACTTGTCATCTCATGACTTGTCTTAGGTTACTATGAATCAAAATTTATACGAATAAAAAGAAGTTGTAATTGCAATCTAATATCTATTTTCATTAATCAAACTCCCACTGACATCTTATAATTGTAATTAATCCCTTCATGAAATATCTACAGCAGAGTTAAAGTAATAATAAATCTAAGACTTCCACCGCATTTTTTATTTTTATTTTTTGAATTTTCACTTTGTTTTTCTTTTTGTTTTTTTTTTTTTTAAAAAAAAAAGGGAGCATTTTCGGAATTTTAACAAAAAAATTGGTGAAATTAAAAGGGTTTGCAACATGGAATACGACATGAGAAATTTTTAAATTCGAGATTATAATTGGAAACCGCTTATACCTTGGGATGGAGGTATAAGTGAATTTTCCCTACAACGTATTACATAAATTAACTTTGCTGATGAAGTGGTTTTTGATTTTCTCAAGATCATATATGGCTTGAAGGCTTTTCCCTACACTAAGGAAGCGGTAAGCCTAAAAAAATTTGAAGTCAATTCTTCAATGCATGTCGTAGGGTATAATAATGTCAGGGTGTAATCGAGCCGATCTTGAGCGAGTATCCTCGTTCGAGATCGGCTCGTTTTTATTTTTGTCTGGCTCGAGCTCGAGCTCGAACTCGACCGAGCCTCCATTTTGTGTTCGAGCTCGACTCGCCAGGTGGGATTCCTGTGCGAGATCGAGCTCGAACTCGAGCATTTTGGCCGAGCTCAAACTCGAGTACTCGACTCGAGCTCGCTCAAGTCGATTATTTAATTTAATGGCGAAGTTTGAAAATAAAAAATAAACAAAATTTTATTAATGATAATTTTACCAAATTTAATACAATATAATCAACAAAACTTACATCCAAATTTAACAAATACAAATCAAATTAATACAAATACAATCAAAAGACCAAGGCAAAAATGGGACCACGATCAAGCATCTTGAGTCGCTTATGAGTTGTGACTAGTGTATAAACTTACAACGACGCCCAATAAAAAAAGCTTCTAGAGGCAAAGATACACCTTCAGAAATAAGCAGCAAGAGAGAGAGACGAAGGGAGCATTTGCCATACAAATGGTGCCTGTTTCAGTGGTTCGATCTGGTCGTATTTGGTCTGATATGTTGGAAGGTGGAAGAATGAAATAGAAGAGAGAGAAGAAAATAAGAAATATAGAATGATCTATACACATCTGCTTCACAATTCTCACAACATGCAACGTGGCAATAATATATTTTTTTTTTTTTCTACTTTCGTTCATGCTACTAGAAACCCAAGAGAGGGAGTTTCAAATTTCACAACCCACGATTCCAACGCTGCAAGACTGCCAGTCCTTCGAGCTCTCAAATTTCTCTTGTACAGATCTACTCGCCGGTCAGTGACGTCGGCGGCTTCTCTCTCGGCGGTCGTCCGTCGTCGATCGTCCGGTGCTTCCGCTCTCTCTCTCTCTCCCCTCTCTCCGGCATATTTCCGCTTCCCGCTCGATTCCAACGCTGCCTAGTAGTCTCGAGCTCTGAAATTTATCTCCGGTCAGTGACGTCGCCGGCTTCTCTCTCGGCGTGTCCGTCGTCCGGTGCTCCGCTCCCTCTCTCTCTCTCTCCGGCATATTTCCGCTCTCCGGCGCTTCCGTCCGGCAGGTTTGGTCGTCTCTTCGCCGTTCTCTCTCGACGGCCGGCCTCCTCTGTCGTCCGGCGTCCCTCTCCGGCAGATTTTGTCTCAGTCCAGCTCTGTTTCCGGCCGGCCACGCTAAAAAAAGGTTTCTCTCTTCTCTCTCTCTCTCTCTCTCTCTCTCTGGCCGGGTCTGTTGTGTTTGCTAGGGGG